>PGIR01000083.1:0-167989 GCA_002812735.1 Scedosporium dehoogii
TTTTTTCATTTCTGGTTTTCTATTGTTTCTTTCCTGACCACCCCCTAAATATCCTGAACACGGATGTACGAAGTAGTTCCCAAGATAATCAAGCTAGCTGTGACGGCACAGAACAACCACAGGGCTGCCACAGAGCCCTTGCAGGCCAGGTGGAGCACCAGAACCCCTGCAGAACTGGGACTCTACTTCGTAGTAGGCCAAGTCGCATCCAGACAGCTCCATAGAGGAATGAGTAATGCTTGAATCCTGACTCGATGCTGGCTAAAATTAGGATTCGGCGGCCAGACCGGGACTGGTACTGCCACTTGATTTGTCAGTTTCAGGCCTCAGTCAGTGAGCCGTACTTTGTACTTACTTCGTACTTTGCTCTTGACTCGCGCCAAGAAACCCAAGCCGACTGGCCCTGGCTTCGCGTTGCTACCTAAGACCGGGCTGGTCACTGGCAGCAAGTCTGACACGGTAATATCGTGGTGGGGTTCTAGGCAACATAATAACAAAAATGACACGTTAATGTAAACTACACTAGCTCTATGTATGGGGCCATTCGAACGCTCCACATTCTTCGTCGCTCTTTGTTCGAACAACGTCGGGTAAAGTCCGATCGGCTTCACACACGTTGATGCATTTTAGAAAGTTTAGAAAGGGGTGATGATCCAAGTACCATGTCTGATGAACGATGAACGCTGACATGTGGAGTCAATGCACAGGTAAGCTTACTGTGCCAGCCAGTGAGCCCCATGGGTAGCCAATCACCTCCATGGAAACCAGAAACCAACCTGGTCGCAGGACAGAGGGGACATGGATGGGATGATGAATATGCACTCTGTACTCTGTGATACGAAGTGCCCGTTCATTAGTACTAGTACTCCGTACGAAGTAGTCATGGACGTGTTACAACCCAACTTCCCAGCATTGTACAATCGAAGTAGATATTAACGTCGTCGCGTCCCCCATCCGAGTCATTGTCCTTCCCTAACCCATAAATCTACCTTGAAGCCTGGCTTGCTTTCCGGAAGAATATCCCCCCCGCCTGCAAGGGTAAAATTTCGAACCATGATTTCCGAGGTCCAGGATGCGTTCGCGGCGCACCCCGTGCTCGTGCCCGTCATCGCCGTCGTCGGAGTTGGCTTCACCGTGGTCTTCGTCGCCTACCGTTCCATGTTACCGAAGCCGCTCCCGGGAATTCCGTACGAAAAGGAATCGGCCGAACGCTTCTTCGGTGATATGCCTAATATGAACGCCATCCAAGAGAGCGGAGGTAGGAGGAGACTTTACTTTGCCGGCCTTGCGAGGAAGTACCAGTCGCCCATCGTGCAGTTTTTCTTCCCTGGAATGAAGCCTTGCATCGCCATCTGTGACTACCGTGAGGCTCGCGATCTCACTCTGCGGCGCGGCAAGGAACTCGTTCGTGGTCCGCTCAACTGTGAGCCCTGGTTGGGCTTGGTTCCTGGCCACTTCATCGCCATGGAAGACGCCAATCCAAGGTACAAGGGAGCCAAGTCCCTCGCTAAGGACCTCATGACTCCGAGCTTCTTGCACTCTGTCAGTATTATCCGGCGTCTCTTGCTGTCCAAATATGCCTTTCTTCATGTACGATTGCAAGCCCCAGTAGCTGACGATAGGTTACGCCACGTAGGCATCCGCTCCAGCGTCATACGAGATGGTCCTCAACCTCATCGAGCTGTGGAATTTCAAGGCAAAGGCTGCCGCCGGCGCCCCCTTTGATGCGAGCGATGACCTGAGCCACATGACCTTTGATATCATCGCAGCCTCGGCGCTTGGAGTCGACCCTTCCGAGAGCGCAACAGTCCGACACTTGGCGAAGCTGCAAGCGGCCAAGTTACCCCCTGGCGATGCATCATCTCCCGTTGAATTTGCCAGATGGGACAGCCCCGAGCTACTCGACGCCATCTTCACCATTGAGAGAGCCGCTGGTACAGCCCTATCACTTCCAAGTCCTCGCATGTTCCACTTTTTCAATAATCACTTTAACTCGGAGATGAGGAACGCAAACTGGGTTAAGAACACTACCTGTAAGCTTTTCTAATTCCACTAAGAGAAAAAGGGGGCCTTTATTTCCCATACCGAGGTTTCTTTCCGCCTTCTTAGTTCAAAAAGAAGAACTTCGTGGCTGTTGAATGGCCCTCGTTTGTCTATGAATATTCGCTAATAACCCCATGTAGTGGGGCGCTATATCGATCAGTCAAGCAAGAGGCTCGCCGAAAACCCTCTTGAGTTCAAACCAAGGTCTGCCGTAGACTGCATGATATCTCGAGAAGCTCATATCGCTTCGAAGGCCGGGAGAAAGCCATCATTCCACTCCGCCGAGCTCATGGACGGTCTCATCGGATACCTCATTGGCGGCCAAGACTCGACACACAGCGCGCTCTGCTTCACGGTCAAGCGGCTCGGCGAGAATCAGGAAATACAACGAAAACTACGTGAAAGTCTTCGTGCGGCGCACGCTGATGCTAACCAAGCTCACCGACAACCCTCGGCTGACGAAATCACTAAGGTCCAGGTACCCTATCTTGATGCCTTCATCCAGGAAGTCCTCCGCGCAAACCCTCCGGCGCCCACGATCGCCAGGCAGGCTGCGCAAGACATGCAAATCCTAGGACACCATATCCCCAAAGGTACCAACATAATCTTCGCACTGGAAGGCCCCACATTCCATGACAGAGGATATCAAGTGCCGGAACAGACACGAAGCGAGAGTTCGGCGAAGCACCAGGGGCTCGGGGACTGGGCAAATACGAAGTATCCCGGTGAAGAGTTCCGCCCCGAAAGGTGGCTGAAGCCGGCCGATATGGACGGTGGCGAGTCTACCTACGATGGCACACGTGGCCCTTTTATGACGTTCAGCAGCGGCACGCGGGCGTGTTGGGGTCAAAGACTCGCGTACCTCGAATTAAAGCTCATTACATCACTCCTGGTATGGAACTACCAGTTCGACCCCATTCCGGATGCGCTAAATAATTGGGAGATCCATGAGGAAATTTTCTCAAAGCTCAAGAGCACCCTGGTAAAGATCAGGGGTGTGGGAGATATTTGAGATTTATTTTGTATTTCGTCTGTTGTAGGTAGTGGGCAGGACTTGTCGCTTGTCTGCGCATTTCGTTTCCGCCGCGCCGCAGTATGCTACTAGATGGCTCATGCCGATGTATCTTTCTTTGTTAAAGCTAATCTTCCATCATTTTGTATATGCCTTTGGTAAAATACGCGGGAGCTAGGGGATCATAGTGAAATGGTCCCCAATGACTTGGGAATCGCGTTCTGGATTTTATAGACTCCTTTTTTCTTATCTTTGACTGCCTCTCTGGTTTCAGATCGGAGTAGATGTATATCCTACGCGATTGGGTAGAATGAAGTCAACTTCTCCCTGCGGAAACAATACGTACCTCTCTATGAAGTTGCCACCGCCTATATTGTTCAGAACGAAGCATATCTTAATTTCTGGTCGAATAGTTATGCCGGAAGAACGGCGATTGGACACACGGACTTTTCTCATGAGCATCATCGCCGGGGGTATTAATAGTGCGACCTATTCTACATGCCGCAAGGCGTCTACGGACTCACACAGCCGCCAGCTAGAGAATTTGAAAAAGCGTTCGATAGTATATACAATTAAGGTCTGTTTTTACGGTTGTCGACATGACGTGGAAAGTCTGCGAAAACCTAGACTACGCGGGTAAGGCTGCGCTAACGTGCTGTCATACGAAACTTCGTTCAAGGAAGGATTTCATGGAGGAGATTGACGACATGAAAAAAGAGGCGAGCCTTTTTGCCTTGACTATGTGTTCTCCGGTACGTCGTATTGCCAGGGTCATGAGGCGGACAGCTCAGACGACGAGGACAGCCAGCCAGCTGCGTAAGACCGACGAGGTTAGGTTGCGGTGGCGAGCACACAGCTCGGGGCTTGTATCGAATGGTGCCGGTAACCAGACAAAAGCAGGGAGGTTCACAGAACAGGGCCTATTCTTCGAGCTATCGCTATTGAGGCCGGCGAACTCACGCACTTCCGAACGTAGCTGGCCTTTCTAGAGCGTTCAATCGTTAAAAAGTAGTCCCTCTATGGTCTTTTCTAACACGAGGATTTCTTATGGCTGTACGGTGGTGCATTGTTCCAAACGGGCCATGGGGGAGCGAATATGGCCTTAGCTAAAAAGCCCGAACCCTTGATCTATCAACGCCTTATCCTCCTCCCACTAATCCGGAGTGCATATGCTCGCTAGGGTGGTGTTAAGCTATATGTGTGAAACCATTCCGACCATGATGCTGAGATGGCAGGGCCAAAGTCACGGAGCGGCAATTAATGTACTTTTTGCTTTTTACCATCGGACACTGTTGCGCCGTCCTCATATATCACAGGCACCAATTAGCAGACGATGCCGCATTTCATCCCGTCTGTTCTGGCCCGCAAAACTACCTTTCCGGGAATGCGGCTCCGGGAAATATCAAAGCCGACAGGGGTCAGAGATGAGGTCCAGTGACGAGAGCGGGAAAAGAGTGGTTCGTTGCCTATTGAAGATCCATGGATATAGCAATACCGAATTACTGATTGAAGCGAATTTTCGGATTAAGACGGCAAGCTTATCCTGTGGGAATAAACACTGAAAGGAAGCTTCCCTTATAAGCGTGGCTGATCTCCAACTGTGGTGCCGCCAACTACCTCTTCCCTGCAGGCCCTCCTTATTCTTCAGGATTTCAATCAAGCCGTACTGTCACTATTTTTCGCTCCTTATACGAAGCTTGGTTTGCCATGAAGGTCGCTACCATCCTTTCTGCCCTCGCCGCCACGGCTTCTGGCAAGATTCTCTTCGCCGGTGTTGCTGAGTCGAGCGGCGAGTTTGGTCTCTGGAGCCCGGATTCCACTCCCGGCACTGGCTTGCCTGGAACTTTTGGCAAGGAGTACGCCTTCATTGATGAGAAGGCTGTCGACGTCTTTGTCGATGAGCACAAGGTGGGCCGTTAGCCTGATATGTATGATATTATGGAGCATGCTAACGAACGTGGTCTAGGTCAACCTTTTCCGAGTGGCCTTTGCTTTGGAGCGGATGTGCCCTCTCGAGTATGGCCTCGGAGCCAAGTTTGACGAGACGGTATGCTGGATTCGGCTCTACTGTCGTGAAAAGTTAATCTCACTAATGCCTCCCTATAGCACTTTGGACATTATAAGGATGCAATTGACTACATTACAGTTACGAAAGGCGCTTGTATGTCTTATCCCATGCTACTCGCCTCATACTACCTACTCCTTAAGTATATCTAACGCGTTCTTCTAGATGCAATCCTTGACCCCCACAATTACATGCGCTACAACGACCCCTCCCAACAACCCATGACCGGCAGCGTCATCGGGAACACCACCGACACAAAAGCGGCCACCACCAAACAATTTGCCGAGTTCTGGACCGAGCTCGCCAGCCGATTCAAGGACAACGAGCGCGTCATGTTCGGCATCATGAACGAGCCCCACGACATGCCCACCAAGCTCGTCTTCGACAACAATCAGGCCGCCGTCGACGCCATCCGAGCCGCCGGAGCCAAGAACCTCATCCTAGTCCCCGGCGCCCAGTGGTCCGGCGGTCACAGCTGGACCGAGAACTGGGGCGGCGATCTCCTCCCCAACTCGGACTTCATGCATAAGATTAACGACCCGGAGAACAACTTCGTCCTGGATGTGCACGAGTACCTTGATGAAGATTACTCCGGCACCCATACCGAGTGCGTCAACAGCTACCCGGAACACCTTGCCGATCTCACGGCGTGGCTTAAGAAGAACAACCTCAAAGCCATGATTACAGAGTTTGGAGGTTCCAACACTACTTCTTGCGAGAAGCTCCTTGGGGAGGCCCTCGAATACATGGAGGAGAATGAGGAATACGTCGGGTGGACCGCCTGGGCGGCCGGTCCTTTCTGGGGCCCCAACTCCCCTTGCTGCTCCGACCAGGCGCAACTGGGTAGCTTGGAGCCCGGGAGCCAGGCTGCCGGTGGCGGTCCCAGTCTGTACGAGACTATTTGGAAGAAGGTCTTCCAGCCCCGTATTCCCAAGACTCTTCAGTGGGAGGGGCCAGCAGTTATCAACTAAATGCAAAGTTGGGAGAGCTGGTCTAATGGCGGGATGTTCGGGATTCTTGTAGATATGTTTTGTCAAATGGAGCAGTGCTTTGTACTATAATACGAAAGGGCCCTCTCGACGGGACACCTAGAGCAACTCGATCGAACGGTCGTCCCAAACAACTGATTAAAGGACAGGAGTGTTAAGCTTCCACAGTCGGTGACTGCAACACGTATCACGGGAAGAAAGGAATTGTGTGATACATCTCTTAGAGCACAATCATCTGGTAATAAAGCAGACATGGAGAGTTACCGCCTAGTATTGCTCGAGGTAGAGAGAGTAGAAGAAGAGATGCATAGCCGCAACACGAAGTTCAATTCATTCATTCAGAGTTTCCACCTTCCACCGCCTAATAAACAGATATGCCTCATTAAATGAAGTTCATTTCTTCGGCTTCCCATCGCACTTGGCCTCGTGCTTGTGGGCAAAATCAGGCCGTTTAAACATTTCGTGGCATTTCTTGCACTCTGTATCCAATGGTTTCAAACCCATGCTCTTGGCCGAGAGTGGATGGTGAGCCCATATATGTCGCTCCTTGTCCTTATTCGCACCGAAGCCCTCATCGTTCATGCACCCCGGTACCGGGCATTTCCAGGGCTTTTCGTGCCTTAATTTGTGCTTTCTGCCGAGTGTTAGTGCTATGAAGACGTGGAATAAGTGAGACCTGTCCCTACTTCAAGCTGCTTGGAGAAGACAAGGCGCTGTCGCAACCAGGCCAGTCACATTTATGGGGCCTGTCAGCGTTTGCTGTGGTCGAAGACTCCAATTGGGGCGATTGGGCGTTGTTTGGGCTTGTTGGAAGACTCTCATCACTTCCGTCCCCCTCCTCATCATCGCCCTCCTCGCCCCAGCTGTGAAGATAGGAATTTGTGTTGACGGGATCAACGTCATCTCCCGCCTGTTCATGCTTGATGTTGGACGTTAGATCACTCTTGGGCGGCGACATTGTTTGATGAATGACAAAGGACACAGATTGATGAGGAGGATGGAGTGTAGGAAGATAGGGAACTTGGGTGGCAATGGAGAGGAAGAAGCCCTTCTATGGTCAAGCGGGGGCGGATATCAGACAGTGTTGGGGGTGGTTGGCCTCCAGCATTTTATGTGGAATGGCTTGTTCTAGCTTACCTCTCCATGTTCACCCCAGTGAGCAGGCAGTTCACCAGGGTCGGCATCGAGTGGTTGAACCGTATTGAACTGTTGATCCGACCAGCTGTCTCCGTGTTCCGGATGACCCATAAAGGGATTGTGTCCGGTCCATTGATAATGGTCACTCATTGTCATAGCACTTGTACCCGTAAAAGCTGCAGGATATGTCTAAGTGACTACTGCACACTGCACGCTCTGCATTGTTAATCATGGGATGTAGGCTTTGGGGGACCCCAAAACGGGACAGTAGCCACATACCCGGTGGGAATTTCAGGTTCCGTGATAGGGTGCTTGCTGCACTTCGGGGAAAGAAACTATCAGATATCATTTCAGGATTGTGTCCGGTGCCAGGTTGGCCGTTGGGGTAGAGGCTAGGCACATGGCCAAGTTCAAGGTTTGGGCAAGGGATCCTTTGAACTTACATCCAGTTCGAAAGGGAAAAATAGATCCCAACTGTAGCTTCCTATGAAAAGAAAAACAAAACTAGCGGGAAGAGGATTGATCGTTGTAAACTTTGCTATGAGAGGCGATATCTGATGCTTTTGGACTCTACTTCTGAGAGTCTGGGGAGTTGCGCCTATCCTCTCAGACTCACGACGACTTCCTCTCCTTTTGTATTCCGGAGAAAGAGCCCCAAGAGCAGACGTGAACCCCCTATTGGGAAGACTACGGTGTTCCTCAATGGACAGAATCAGCCAGATGCGCACAGCGAGGCCTTGTAAAGAGCCCCAGCTTTTGTGGCGGAGGCATCTAGTTTGCCTTTTCCACCACATAGGCAGCATTGCCAGGAGCCCATCGTGAAGTCTTCCAGTGTTTTGGCCGCATTTTTGGCCTCTTAGAGGATGGAAAGAGAAGGTCGCCTTATCGATGCTCCTCACATTTGCCCGTGTGGAGAGAGTATTCACGATGTTTACAAGAGAAGGGGGGGAGGGGGAGGAGAGAATGGTGGACCTCACCGGTTGATTTAGTGCTGGGTGACAGATCTGATACGCGTGGGCGGATTCGTGAAGACAAAAAAGTTGGCCTGTTGCATATGAATGTGGCAGGGCATCTCGATGAGAAACCAGAATTAGAGGCCGGAACCTCACGCCACGTCACAAAATGGCATCACAGTGGAGTACCGGTACAGAAATCGGATGTGCTTGTTCGTCACTTTCGCCAAAGCCGTGGGCATCTTTCCATCATGGATTTTCCTGAGTCCTCAGACTCCTCATGAGAAACCGGTGAGGTGTGGGAGCCCGCTTGGATGCCTTGCGTGACTGGCGCTTTTTTGCCTACCAGTGAGATGTATTTTCTATGAAAATGAATGATGCGCAAATTCGATAGATGCTGCTATGGGCTATGTACTAAGGGGTACTCGCCCGAATTTTTAGAATGAATCGTGAAGGTGCGTGTCCCGTTTACGGGTCTCGCCCGTTCGTGGTTCCCGTGTCCCCTTGATCTTCCACGCGATTTTCTACTGCGGTGATTGAGACGGACGAGGTCTAGACTAGTGGTTGGCTGAAAGCGAACCGTTTGTGAATTTCTAGAACCATCCCTTCTGGGCGATCTGCATGTGCTACCCGAGAGTACGTAGCTGTATGCAGCAGGCCCGCTCCGTGCTCTTCTCTCTGGTTCAGTTGGAGTGGATGGAGGGGTAGCCGGAAGAGGGATTCTCCTTGCGAACTCGCCCAACATGTGGCTTGGTCGAGACAGTTCACCGTCATCCAAGTGCCTTTGGCCAAAGTGAAGTGCTGGGTGAAATTTGAAAGGAATGGGCTGAATCCATTCACGATCTAAGCCCATGAATGTGCCGATATGGGCCTAGAAGTCGGGTACCGAGCTCAATGGATACGGTGTCTCACTATTGCCCTTTCAATTCTCGGATACGCTTGACTTGTTCAGGGGAAGATCATCTTGATAAATTTGCCTAACTTGTAACCTATGTGTTTATTTCTGTTCTACAGTCATGATGCACGGCCTAAGACGGACGCCTAGAGTATTTCGACGATGAGTTGTTAAGAATCAAACCCAACTACATTGAAGCTGATATATTGTTGTTTTGAGCCCTTGACTATTCAAGCTGTCTCGAAGTAAACTCAAGATTATCAAGTAGCCAAGTAACACTCCGAGAAATAGAAATTGTCTTTCGATATACTTGCTTCGTCTTCTCTCAATATGTATAGGTTGGGATCGCTCAGCGTATATGAACGCCGCTGGGGCTTACAATCCATAACCTCGCGCTGATAATACATGTAAATTCTAATCCCTGTAACCATCCAATTCATTCCTAGCAAGGAAATCATCAAGGAGCTCCGCAACCTTATCATTATCCATATCGGCAAACGACACATGGGTGCTTCCCCAGAGACCAGCATCCTCGCCAAGCTTCAAAACACTAGCCTTTCCGCCCAAGTCATTGATGATGCCAGCCACTTCGCGAGCCTGCTGCAGGTAAAGATGAGTCTCATCTCGGTGATCGCCAAATATGAACTGAATCTCATTAAGCAGAGTCAACTTTTTGAACTCCTCCAAGGGAATGACGAAAGGTCCGAAGGGACCGTTACTCTGTTCGACACCGTAGCCCTCGGGGTAGACAATTCCGACAGTCTCATACAGGACAATTCCCTTGATATTAGTTGTGTTGCTCTTTGCGACGGTCATCATTGCGCGCAGCCCGGCGGCAGAGTTGGTGAGGTAGATAATGCTGTCTCCGTTCATGCCCGTATCGGCGGAGATGGCAGCAGCCTCGGACTGGAGGTGGACATTGTTGACGTTGTCGAACTCAATGTATCGGCCACCGGTTGCTTGCTGCCAGAAGTAGTCGCGGTTCTCGACGGGGAATTGCACGTCATCCCACCAGTTCAAGGGGGATGGACCAAAGTTCCAGGCAAGGAAGTTACTTTGGTCACGGTAATCTGGCGCGTAGTTGAAAGACTCGCAGCTCCAGCCAGCACGCCCAAGACGGGGTGCGTCCCAGAGGTATACAGGATAGTCGCGGCGCAGGAACATGTCCTTGAACCCCGGTCCGCCATCCCATCGATTCTGCCAGGTTTGGGTGCTAGAGCTGTGCCACATGACGATACTGGTCTTGCGCTTCGTCCAGGGGATGAAGTACTCCATGTAGCCATGATCGCAGGTCAAGCTTCGGTTGGCCTGCGTGGGATGAGGAATAACCTTGCCTCCAATGTTGAATCCACCGGATCGCTCGAGAATGATCGGGTCTCGTCGCCCCGGCTCCGGGTCGGGCATTTGAGCACTGGCCAGAGCCACGAAAAGCGAGATGGCTACCGAGAAAAGCATTGTGAATCTTGACTGCTTTGAGGAATGGCAGAGATTGTACCGGGCTCTTGTCGTACTCAACCAAATGGTTTAGGAAAAGCAGTGGTACCGTCCTGCACAGCTGGTGAAGTTTGAAATTGCAGAGCAAGGAGGAAATATATAATAGCATTATAGCTTCTTCTATATGTATTTCATAGGCCCAGAACCATTGCACCGTTTCTCCGACTGACAGTGAGGGGATCTCAATCTGCCGAGAGATTTTTGGTCAGGTACCTCATATCCAATTGATCAATCAAAGCTGGCGGGATCGCGGCCTAATCAATTCCTCGACCACAATAGACTCGTATATGGCATGTGGCATTCAGCCGCCGGATACGGACCATCATCTTTTTGATGATTTGGCAATGACCCCGCTGCTGACGGTTCCTGCGCATCTCCAAATCAACGATGCATCTGGGATACTATGTGGGATGTGGGATATATTGTCTGTCAGCTCATACCAAAGTATGAGCTATTAAGCTTCGAGCTGCCGAGGCGGGAACCTTGGATGTTACCGGTGCGGAGAAGCCGCGCAGAAACGTCCCGCCATCTCCGCGTCTTGCGTTCCAGACGTCATCTACGGATATTGTGCCGTTGATACGGAGTGCCAAGAAGAACATTGCCAGGATGTAAACGGGATGCGGTACGTCGCCGATCAAGTGGAGAGCCTGAGGAAGATGATTGCGACTCAACTGCAACGCAGCAAATGAGACATTGTCAATTATGCGCAGGAATTTGCCTCAAAGTCCGTCAACAGGCTTAGACCCTTCGAGTTTCTGGGTTAATAGTCTCATCGTAGGGATCAGGCTTTCCGAAATGAATCTGCCCTCTTGAGAACTGCCACCGACGTTATCACCGCAATCACGACATCAACTTGCCGATCGTCGATGACCAAAACACCCGTAGGTTCTCTCCAGCGTTTGCTCGTAAACTTGGCGACTTCCACCCTGGACTTCTCAACGACCTTGTAGAGTTTGAAGATACCTTTCGGATCGACTATATCCCAGAAGTACGGGATGCTGTCCCTGACAAAGACGTCCTGGCGCGAACGTAGTACGGGGCGGAGTTCGATTTCGTGGTTTGAGTGCTCACTTTCCGTGGGAAATGTCAACTTCCAGTGCCCGAAGTCGAGAAGGGGCCCAGATGCCTCTGCGACTCTGGCGCCTGTCCTATCAACGGCTCTGAAAATGCGGGTGCGCCATGAATCTTGGTGAATATTAAGAATGGGCGGCTGGTCAGAGACTCTTGTTTTCGCTTCCTCCACCGACAGAGCTTCCGACGAGGAAGCCCTATCAGTAATATCGTATACGGACAATGATAATGCGAACCCACTGTTCTTGTTATAGCAGAGCGTTTTCGTAGGGCGGAGGGGTTTATCTACATTGATCGGATAGTTTGCTGGCTGGTCTTCCTTCATAATGTAGCTTTTAATGAGTTGGGTTTGTATTCACGAGTCGAACGTGAACTTGTGAAGAGCAGCAAAACGGGGTGCCCGGAGACTAGTTCCATATAAGAATGTCGTTGCATGCTGAGGTTACTCTTCTCAGAGTGCCGGGACAGTTCGGGATGAAGCCTCGCGACAGCTCACCATCCATCATCCTGAACCGTGCCTCGGAAGAAACCGGACCGGATATTACAGAAAGACTAGAATAGTGGCGAGAACTTGATGCAGTTAAGCATGGTAGTACTCTGTCTCATGGGTTGATGGTTTGCGTTGATGGAACCCTGAGACTGTGAGACTGGGACTGATCCCAAAACATGAAAGGGGCGTCTGTCTGGCATGATGGACTGCTTTGGTAATCTACGAGATGGCGTTGCTCGAGGTACCAAAAAGAGCAATGATCACTCTTGTTTAACGAAGGGGTTTTTATAGCGACGAATGATCGTAAGGTTGCTTGGAAACATTTATGTTCATCATTCATGGAGATTCCATCAGTGATGTGATATGAAGCTTCGAAAGGCACCCGAAGGAGTTCTGAGGAGAATTTGGTGCCCAAACTGCGCGATGATGAGTGAATGACTGGCATTGCCTTGTTTCTTGCGATGGAACGTAAGATTAGATGATTAACAGTGGGCCCGCCGTTGTGTTGATGTTGGTGGATGCCGAATTACCGCATTCACTAACTATTCCGGCCTAGAGTGCACCAATGCATACCTGATGGATGGCTGGCACTGATCTGGCCCGGGGCATATTTTCGCTAGTTCGTGTTCCTATCTATGAGGTGTGGGGGAAGAAACGTGGAGGCTCATCAGGTCAGTCTGGGACAAATGTAGGGGATTTTTGTCACCAACGTTGAATCTAGCTAGTCTTTGGATGCAGGAGATCAAGGGGTAATATGTACATAGAGTAATGTACACAGAGCCGATGGAGAAGTGAGCTGCTTTGGATATTGCTTAAACAGCAAGACGACCCACCCGCCTTGGTTCCATGGAGGATGGAGGCGTTTCGTATGAGCATCCAAACTTATACGAGGCTAAGAGGCCGAGAATTTGTTGATGCGTGGCTCCCTCCTTTGCATAAAGCTAGAAATCTGTTCCGCGGTGAGACTATCTGTCCCTCTTCTTTAAATTGCATCCGCTTTACCACCACCGGTTAGGCAATCGAGTGTATCGGCTATGGTTGACGTTCGCGAGCTATTTTGACTGTTCTGTCTTAGAGCGCCCTCACTATTACCCCTTACCTACCCATAATCCAGGCAAAATCACGAAAATGTAGATTCTAGGCGAAGTCGTGGAGGCACTACAGGGGAGTCGTGAAGGGGTGATGGAGGAGTCGCATGCGCGTTCATTGTTTTTTTCGAAAGCGGATTCTTGAATTAATGCAGGAATGCAAGGAGTATCTCTTGGCTGTGACACTGACCCGACACGCATGCAGGCATGTGTTGTCTCGATCTGATTCATGATCGAGGCAGCGTGTATTTGTACGGTTTCGTGCCACTTAGTTACATGGATTTGGCTGCATGGGACCTTGCATCCTTGTCCCGCAACTCGTTCGTGAACAGAGAACGCCTGCACTCTCTCCCCGGCCCTCTGGTCTCGTTTGGCAGAGTGATATCGTAGTACACGTCGAGGGAAGCTGGGGCCAATTTGAGCAGTTGGAGACGCTACTGGGATTAATTGGCAATAGTGTATCGTACGCATGACCATTTGGGTGTCTGTGACCCGCTGGGAATCTTAACGCGGCCATAAAAAGATCGATATTCTCTCCGTTGTGTTGCTGAACATGCGGGGACCGTTAGCTGAAGGCTGAAGGCTAGACCTACCTGGGATCAGAATACTCCGTAGGGTCTGATCTACAGACTGCTACGCCGAAGAGCGTTAGTGTGCCGCCAAGTCTGTAGGGCAGAGACGAGATTTTTCTATATCAACGGTGAATGTCTGTCAACAATAGGGGTGCACGATGCTAGTCTCCTTTAGTGAAAATGCTATTATGGATCGGGAATAAAACGCTCAGAACGTGTTGGGAATGCCAAACAACCTAATATATAGGCCAGGATCAAGTCGGGCGTCTCTTTCGTATGTTTCCCAGTCTGTCAGTTTCTTTTCATTTTCGATTTATAATTTTTAATTTTGGAAGCGCTTGATTCCATCCTTTTGCAATGAAGTTCCAGACCTTCGTTGCTTTATTCACGGTCGTCGCCGCCTCGGCCCACAAGTCACCGGCTAAGACATGCGACGACTTCCCTTCTTGCAAATATTTGTCTGACCGTGATGCCAAAGAATGTCGACGACTGATCGGTAATACTGCCCCGAGTTGAATCCGAACAACTTAAGTGTCAGGCGCACTAACATCAAGCATTAGCACAAGGACACTGGGAGGTCGTAACCTCCTTGCTCCCTGCGCACACCGTCACGAAAACCCGCACGCAACGCCAGACAACCGTGGTGGTTACTAGCACTATTGCTCCCTCGCAGGCCACTGAAACTATTTCTACGACAACGACGGAGACTGGTGAACCGTAAGTTGACCCCCATCCCCAAGAAGGGACTCTCTTTACTGATCTACCTGCGCTCCTAGTATTACTCTGCCGACGGTTACCATCTCCTCGACAGTAACAGAAGTCAACACTATTACCACGACAGATACCGTTACCGCTACTGAGCTCGAGACGTCTCTGGAGACTCAGACCGAGACCGATAGAGTCACAGAGACGGTGACTAAGTATGGGAAACGTGATTCTCTTCATCCGTGACCTTTGCTAACACTACTCGAAAAACAGCACGGCTACGTCAACAACCACGGTGCCCTGGCAGCGCCCAACCTGCCAGGCTCCCGTGAAGCGTGGAATTCCTGCTGGGTCTAACAAGAAGTTGCCCGACAAGTGTTGTACGCTGATGTCTTCGATATATGTGGTTTACTTTTATGCTTACACTGCTTTTTATAGCTTGTCTTCTCACTACTACGAAGCGCGCTGCCACAGTTACGACTACTGTCACCTCGGCCAAAGCTCCCATCACCCGCACGGTCTATAAGACCGGAAGTAAGCAACCGGCTGTTACAAAGACGGTTACAGTCACTGAATCTACTGCTGGACCGAGCCTGTCTGGCCCTGAGGCTACGATCATGGTCACGGAGATTCTCACACAGACCGAGGGCGCCGTCATCACAGTTACCGAGAAGCAGACCGACACTTCCATCACGACCACCACCCAGACAGAAACCGACACCGTCACTGCCGCCACCACCGTCATTGCTACTGCAACCCGACACCCATGCGACGACTTGGACTCTATACTAGTGACCGACGAGTCATGGTCGAACGCTAACGTGGTATTAGGCTTCGTAGGTGATTCGTGGTCGCCCAGAGACTGCTGCGTTAATTGCTATCTCAACAGCGATTGTGTGTTTTCCAGATTTGGCAATGCCATTTGCGAGGCATTTTACACGAAGCGCGATGTCATTAATCCCTGCGTGTCGGACCAATGCCGGAGAGGTATCTCAGGTGTCAACGTTGCCTCAGGTGATGGACTTCAGTATATTGCTGGCCCGTGTATGGGAGGCAGAACAAAGTAGTTGTTCGTGGAATAAGGACACATTCATCAGAACATGGCGACACTCTTGGTATCGCGTTACAAAATCCATGGCGAGGACTTGATGCGGTTGGGTTATAGCACTTTACCTCGTCGGTTCACGATGAAACATGAGCCTGAACCTTGGATTTTAATACATGTCGTCTTAGAGCCTGATGATGCTTAATTACGAGCCCTCCTCCTCTAGCAATCAAGTGACTATCAAAATCCAAATGGGCAAGCCTGGGGGAAGTGACCGGAGACGTTGCAGCGACCGCACCATGCTTCTTCCTGTGAATGGGCAAACGGGCATGTCTCCGCGGTATGCGGACGGTCATTCGTGCACTGCCTTGATTTCCATCGCCGAAAATCAATATTTGGATACCTCTGAAACAACTGTCGGTCCTTTTCGCTATGCTTGGAACCACATTCACCCTTCCTCGCACAGCGAATGCCGTACCTGCAATCCTGCGTTCGTTGGATAGCGCGGTGATGGCTTTTTGCGGGATTCACCCCGACGGTCTGCCACCCATCATCATCATCTTTCTTCTTCTCCATCACCTTGCCACTGCTAGCTGGCTCCTTTGTGGCGCTGTCACCCCCCGCTTCATCTTCTCCCTCTATGTCCTGCTCAGTCTCAATATCATTTCCCATGGGCACGTAGCGGTAGCTGGTCCCTTCCACTGATGAAGTAAAATCCCAACCAGCGCCGTAGCTTGTTATATACTCAGGCCATGAAAGAACCTTGAGCAGCCCATCGAACAGCTGCCGCATTTTCTCCATTATGCTGTCGAATTCATCCACGCCCTTGATACGGGGAAATTCGACGAATAGTTCGCCTCCATCCCTAGACCAGGTGATGTAGAACACGCGCCGAAGGCTCAAGATCTTCTGACAGAGAGAATGCTCGAATTGTTCGGGGTTCTCTTCCAAGGAATCACGAAGCACGTCGCCAAAGCAGAGAACCAGCGTTTTTGCAGCATCGATTTTTCTGCCCCGTCGCGTGGACCGGAAGTTGGTGAAAGAGATCTTCTCGTAAATAGAGTCCAGATCATGCAGTGAGAATAGGTCATCCGACGCATTGAGAGCGAAATACTCTCTGGCGCGAGCGAAACTCCACGCCCAGAGCTCAACTCTAATACCACTGTCCAATACTTTTTGGACCGCCGGGCGCATGTCACGGTCCCCAGTGATGACGACGAACACTGTTTCTTCCTTCAGCCGCGAGAATTTCGGGTCGTACCGCGCTGCTACCCTGAGCTCGGCGGCTTGGTCGCTCATATCTGTCGCCATGGAGTTGTCGACTTCCTTCTCTTTCCCGTACGCCTTGTATTCGCTGCGATCGTAGACCTTAACTTTGAAGTTCCGCTCACGAGCAGCATTCCAGACCGAATCATTCGGTGGTGGTCTCGATCCATAAAGGAAGGAATGGCCAAGCTCGCGGTCTTGGCTAACGGTGCGCAAGAGTTTGCCTAGGTCTATTCTCAGGCGAGGGTCATTATCGGCATCTTGGAGTTTGGGCATCCGACCCTTGGCTCCTTGGGCTGAGAACTTTTTGGCGGAAATCCACAGGTTGGAATCGTCCACGAAGAACTGACATATGGCGGGCATGCTGTCGCTCACTTCGTCCGTCTCTTCAGCTGAGAAAGATTAATATTTGGTGGGAGGATAGGATGAAGCGTGAATTGAAAAGGTTAATAGATGGCCTGATGATTGATCGACGTTTGTCTGTTTGCAGGGAACCGAACAAGGATTGAGGGGAATCGCGCACCCGTTAACTTGGGCGAAAAATCCCCGCATAAGCCCTGAAAAATAGAATGTGCATACATGCCGGATCGCATTCTGATCTATCGTTCTATTTTAAGCCCGAGTGCCTTGTCTGTAGCCAATAGTTCGAACTGATGGGGATATCACGCCTGCTTCATACATATGCAGGTTGGTTGCCTGATTTTCCCACCCACCATAGCGAGAGCCTTGCCCAGAAGCGGGGAAAGGGGTGGACGGAAAATACTTTCGAAAGCGAACATGAGAGCTAGGAAGAGTAGGAACTTGCACCCTCTTGAGAGTATCGGAGATCAAACCGACCTCCATCTTCGATACTCCATGGGAAGCTTGGCTGTCTGGCGGTTTGTGGTTGGACTTCGAGACATGGACTTTGATCAGATGGGAGTACTGCAAATATCCAAAACACCTAGTCTCCTATTACGGTGTTGGGTGGCTTCAATTTTTCCTTTTCTCATCACTGGGCTCGAGTGGGTGTCAGAGACCGGATAGTCTTTCTCGAGCCACATCAAGCAGATTACTTGTTTGGAATGCTAGAGGTCGCCCTGTATTGCTAGGGAGCTCAGACATTGCCGTGGCACCATAACTTCCTTGTTAAAGTGGCCGCCGGTTAGCAAAGACCAACACCTTCTGTTGGCATTATCTTCTCTTGCTTCTGTTCAATAGCCCGCGGGGCAGTCTAGTATAACTCTTGCTGTGTCCCCGACCACGGAGAACTGCAGCTCCCGCAGAATTTATACAGGCACTGGGAATCTAAGACATCTTAATGAACTGTCAGAGATGCTGTTTGGAATCGCGAAGGATCCATAGTAGAAGCGTGAGACTGGCAAGGGTCATAGTTGGATCGGATACTTGCACGTCGCATGCCGGTAACTGGCTCCGCTAACAGACATTACTACGATCCATACACTGGAGCTGACCTGCTAACCACGCCGCCACGACCGGTTTCCTCTGATCCAAGTACTCCTCGTAGCCAGCCGACAGCCAGGCCATACACCTCGACACTGGAAAAGTGACACGCGCTTAACTGCCGCATACATTCGCCGCGGCGGTCCTTGGTGCGGCGGTCGTTAGCAGAGCGTGACGCGTCCCCAAACCGCGCAAGGCCTAAAAACGAGAGTTCAGCGCCAATAGGGCCTGTCTCCACAAGCTCGTCTCTATCTGGATGGCAGACGGCCATGTAGAGTGGTTGAGAAGATGCGGAATGAGACACGACGTAGAACGGGAGACTCCGGTCGGCGTCGTGTTCAGGAGATGAATCGCACCTCGTTCCCGGCCCTGACCCGGGCTTTGGCGTTGGGGCTCTTTTTGAGTGAATGGCTAAAGAAAACCCATCATGACAATAGGCGTTGGGATGGTTGGAAGGGTCAAGGGTGTGAAATTATCTGGAAAGGTTGCAGAGGCAATCCATAATCTGCACCTGCTACCACCTGCTACCAAGCGCCCTCTACACCACCTCACACCTTGGGTATAGTGGAATAGCGACTACGCAATCGCACGAGACCATCGCGACATCTGGAAGTAGATGGAACTGGGTGATTTGACTGGTTATATGAAACATACAGCAGCTAGCCCAGGCGAGGATGGCACTAGAGAACGCCCTGCTAGGGAGGTGTAAACAGTGGCGTCAGATTTCCCCTCAAACGAGTAGTATTTCAGTAAAACCAAGCACCAGCCCCAGTTGCTCGTGTATTAGACCGTAATCTCCTAAATACAAGCGCTTCCTGTTGTGTAGAAATCGATATGGGCCCTTCTTCATCGTCTACGGTGAAGTCTACTCCCTCGCGAAAGAGTCGCAGCAGCAGCAGCGGCGGCGGCGGCGTTGACCACTTGAATAATGGCTATTCGACCCGCGGCCTATCACCTCAGTCCGACGAAGAGGGACTCTCTCTCCTCTCCAGTGAGAGAAAATCGTCTTTCGGAACGATAAATGGTACCCATGGAATTACTGCACTCGGCCAGAATCCACGACCGCGACCATTCTGGGGTAAAGGCGACCTAGAGTTTGATGGGGAAGCCGTCGCTACTCAGGAATCAGTTTATGACGACCCTATCCTTGCAGAACGGTACAGACCCAGCCCAGACTGGGAAAACATTCACCGGTTTGATCCCTCCGCTCGATGGACCTGGAGTGAAGAGCGAGCAGTAGTGAGGAAGATCGACCGGCGCATCATGAGTTTCGCATGTATCACCTTTATGGCCCTTCAACTTGACAGGGCCAATCTCACGCAAGCTCTATCGGATAATTTTTTGGATGATCTCGGTCTGAGCACGGATGGTACGAGAAGCTATTTTCAACTTTCCGGGTTGTGGTGATATCTAACGCTATGATGAAGATTATAACCTTGGGAATACATTCTTCCGATTTGCCTTCCTTTGTGTCGAGCTCCCATCCCAAGTCTTCAGCAAATGGGTCGGACCAGACCGCTGGCTCCCGATTCAAATGTGTCTCTGGAGCATCGTGTCTATCTGCCAGTTTTGGCTGCAAGGAAAGACATCATTCTTAGTGACGCGGGTGTTATTAGCTTTCTTCGAGGGTGGCTTTATTCCCGAGGTGACTCTACTCTTAATTTTACTCTACTCAAGCGCGCCTCCAAGTACTCACGGAAATATAGATCATCTTATATCTGAGCTACTTTTATAAGTCTCACGAGCTTTCTATCCGTGTGGCAATCTTCTACGCGACTATGTCTTTAGCAAACATTTTCGCTGGGTTTATTAGTGTCCCTCTCCTTCAGCTCCGTGGCTTTTGGGGATTGGAGGGATGGCGATGGCTCTTCATGATCGAGGTACGACACTTTTCTAGCTCCCCATTTGCAACCTCCGACTGACTTAGCTATTAGGGTCTGTTGACTCTCTCAGTTGGATCACTAGCGTTTGTCCTTATTCCGCCTTCAATAACCCAGACAGCAAGTTGGTTCCGCGGAAAGAATGGCTGGTTCAATAAAAGGTATATTAAAACTTCTTTGAGCATCACCAAATGCGCTTCGCTTACTTTCCTATCAGGGAAGAAATCATCATGGTCAATCGTGTCCTCCGTGACGACCCGAGTAAAGGAGACATGCATAACAGGCAGCCCATAACCTGGAAGCTGTTTCGCCAAAGCCTGATGGACTACGATCTCTGGCCCATGTATATTCTGGGTGTGCTCTGGTCTTTGCCAATGGTACCCCCGCAGCAGTACTTCACCCTCCTTCTGCGCGACCTTGGGTTCAGCACGAGTGTCACAAATCTTCTTACCATCCCGACAATGTTCCTTTCGATGTGGACGATTGGGGCAATAACCCACCTCTCCGAGTTGTATAACGAAAGGTCCCTTGTCAGTATAATTTCTCAACTCTGGACTCTAACCTTCCTTGTCCTCTTATACAATACGGATACTACCCAGGCTAGTCCTTGGCTAGTATGGTTAATCCTAACGCTCTTGCTGGCCTATCCATCGCGTAGGTTTTACTGGTGTATCAGATCAGAAACCACCTAACTAACCAATTTCGATAGCCCACGCTATACAAGTTAGCTGGAACTCTCGCAACTCAAACTCTGTTAGACTACGAACTATTTCGGCGGCAATCTACAACATGTCTGTACAGACCGCCGGTATGATTGGGTCAAATATCTACCAATCCGACGATAAGCCTCAGTATCAAAGAGGAAATCGATACTTGATTATTATCACCTGTTTTAATATCCTGCTTTACTTGATTGTTAAGGCTTACTATGTCTGGCGTAATCGCGATAAGAGAAGGCAATGGGAAGCTATGTCGGACGACGAAAAACGGCGATATCTCGATGCATCTATAGACGCAGGAAACAAGCGATTGGAGTTCCAATTTGCGCATTAACATGTGCACAGACATGGGATTTTTAGGCAAGGATACAAGGATACAAGCGAGTTGTTCAGATAGACGAGCAACAGGGATTGAAGGAATCTGAGCTGTCGAGGCCTAGAGGAGCAGGCTAAGCATGAGCGGGATAGATATTAGAGAAGCATCATGAAGTTTATTGTATTATTCTGATTCCGAAGCGCAATACAGGCCTGACCTCTTAGATGACGGGAAAGACGGCAGTTAAGGCCTCTCGCTCTTTGATGGTTGGCATTTGCGACTTAATCACACCACGCAACAACAGTCCACTTCTGCTTCATTAGACATCTAGCATCTAACATCTAGCAACAACGTCCTGTCCCGCAGCGACTGCGTCATCCAAAGCCTCCTGTGCCTCCAAAACAGCAGAATCCGTCCTGCATGACATTATTAGCCTCAACTGAGGAAAGCCGATCCAGGGAAACTCCTAAACTTACGAGTTGGCAGCACCCAATGCCTGGCCCAGGGCGTTTAGCCCAGCCTCGACTTCTGACCTTCCGCTCGCAGGCGGAGCCTGACCGGTAAGAATGGCCTGCGCAATTTCCCGGACGCCATCCTGGGCCTGCTCGAGGGCAGTGGCGGCAGAAGCCTGGGTGGCGGGGTCCTGGATCTTGTCAATGGCAGTATCCGCATCGTCGAGAGCGCCTAAAATGCGGGCACGAGCCGCGGTGCAGGCAAAGTTCTGACGGGCTTGGATGGTTGCTGGTCAAGTCATTAGTTGCTGAGACTTGTGGGCCGTGGAGGGAATGGACTTACCTGCACTGGTGAATGCCGCACCGGCGAGGAGGACAAGAGCGGTATAGAAATGCATTTTGGTGGGTAGCAAAAGTGAGTGAAGACTAGAAGAGAAGAAGTATTATACAAAATGGCTTAAAGTAATACAAATGATGACACCAGGTCATAAAAAGAATTGGAAGAACTGATTGCTCGAGGTATCGCGGACGCCTGGTAATTTTTTCTGGTCTTTCAGTATCGCTTGCTAGAGGAATGCCATCCTTTTATAACTCAATATTTGTGATGCCGAACGGATTCCCTTTCCCAACCTCCTTCGAGTCTAGGAATTTCGTTTCTCGAGCTTGGATCCTTGGTGGTACGACTCTATTCGCAAACCCGTAGGTCCGGTTCCGTGCTCCCGTACAAGTGATGCGATAGGCTCCTCGGGAGATCTACGAGGCGCAAATCGTTTCAGCACAAGGATCTTCCTCGGCACTCACTCCGTATACGAACTGGGCACAGACGTTCACGGCCTTAAAAATAGCCCGGATCGGAGCGGAGAGAATTGAAACCTGCGCACGGGCGACCCTGGTTCGCAAGGTCCACCTTCACCAAAGCCTGGACATGCTCAAGTGGATTCCCTAAGTAAAAGCCATTCGCTCTGGGGGCGAAGCCAGCTGAAACAACTAAATCAATGCTGATCCGGAACTTGGCGATTTGGAATGCTATGGCCGGCGTGGGCTTCGTGGAGCTTGGACATTGAATAGCCCCAGCTGAAGCTAAAAACCCATGTGGCCGAATGTTTCATAGTGGGCCAGATCCTCAAGCACCAAAGGAAATAGCATTGGCCGACGCGTAGAAGGGGTAATCATAGAACGGTCTTCAATCAGACCTTCAATTTCGAGCCCATCTTTCTTCGTGGGATGCTGGATAAGAGCGATGACAACCCTCAAAGATAGTGATTGTTAAATCCCTTTGCCACAAGAGACTACCGATAAGCATTCCATTCGCCCCTATATCCCGATATATCGATGACATGTGTATGAAAAACACGTGTACAGGTTAAAGACGAACAAATAAATCTTGAAAAACCGGTCACTTTCTGTCCAGACAATATCAAAGCCGGGTCGACCATATCGTCAAATCCCACTGGCGCTTCGTCAAGGATGCTCAGCACAATTATGGCCAAGTACTTCGCAGCTCTTCCACATATGATGGGACGCATCCTAGATCTCGTTTAGCGTACTGTAAACTTGGTGACTCCGGGCTGCCTCAGGACTGAGAACCCGCCAACTAATCTGATCTATGATCTCATACGCCTAGGTTCTTTTTATCTCAAGAACTACCAGGACACCCCCGGAAATTTAGCTGTCGCTTGCACAGAACGCGTCGAGGTACTTGAAGGATGAGGTTCCCTCCCCCGTGGGCCGATAGCTTCCATCAACCCAGTCAAAGCCGTAACGGAGAAACAGACCTGCCATTTTCGCGATTTGGATCACCTTTTTATCTCCATCCGAGATGGCTCCAACTTCCTCTTCAAAAGTCTTCCAAAACAGCTCTCGAAGCGAGTGATGTTGGGGATGATAGTGCCATCCCAGGTGGTTCATAGAGCCTAGTACATTCTCGAGGCCCCAGAGTGAAATTCCAAAGGGACAGACTTGAGCTTCAGCCCAGTCTATAATGCCCGTGATGTGACCAGTGTCTGGGTCGACGAGGATATTCATCTCGCAGAGATCACCGTGATTGAGTGCCAGGGGATAACTCGACGTAAATAACAATGGGAGCTCCGCGCAGACCTTATCCAAGTGCTCTCGAAAGCGGCAGGGGAGGGTCTGAGAGAGACTCCCTAGCCTTGACTGATACTCCCTGTGAATAACCTGGATGTCTTTCTGGGCCATGTATTGCCTTCCCTTCCACGCCGCCGCGAAGAACCTAGTTAAATTAGCAGGAGTCAAAGTAGCCACGGAACTCCACATACAGGGCATAATCAGTTACGGTGTTCAAACGTTGTACTTCATCAAGTGTTGCCAAGATATAGGGGATTCCAGAGAGTTTTTCCATCACGTAGACAGAAAGCGATTCACCAATCTTTCCATGAAAAGTATAGTTTGCAATGATCTGTCTGTGAATCTGCCGTGCCAGGTCTAGGATGTTTGTATCCAAGTCCGAGTTTGCATCTCGGAACTGGACAATCTTAGGGTGATCCGTCCCTGCAGTCACCGTGTAGCTAAATGAGCCCTGAATTGGGACGGGAGTAACTGGACCGCCGGTGAGGGACAAAGCAAGCCGGTCGCATTGTTGCTGGGTGACTGTGGGATGGGATGCAAAAAATCGTTGATAGTACCCTCCAGGGAATAGATAACGGGTTCCATTATCGTAGCATTGAAGCCCGCGAGGCGTCAAGAGTCACTGAGTGAATGCGGGTAGAAGATGGAGAGTATTGAATCTGAAGCGGTCTGGCTCCTGGATAAACAGAGGAAGAGGCAAGGCTCCCAGAAATGTTGCCTCAGGCACTTGACAACCTGTTTCGGAACTCGCGTCTAGGACGCAGGGATATTTCACTTTCATACAAATACCACCCCCTCTTACTTTTCAAGCCATTCCGGCGCCTTAACATTATCCTCGCTTCCGCCCAATTTTGCTGGGTATTTCCTCAATCAACTTCCTTAACAAGGTGTGTACTTACTGAAGATGCTGTCTTGTCATGAGACAAGACAGGGTGTAGCACATCGACCCTGCCTCATTAATAGGGAATAGACCAACACTCCGTGGATTACCTTGTGCACGTAACACTCACCGGATGTGGAAGAAAGATCGGTAGAACGCAGTAAACACTCGCCGACTCTCTGCGGCGCACAGGGATCCTCGCTGATGAAAAGAATGGGCACGTGAGGAATTTAGCGTGCTCCTCAGATAGACGCCATGATAGCCGAAGCCGACAACATTTCATAGACTAGATCCCAGACGAGGAAGGCTTACCCCGCTCGGGGTTCAATGATTAGAAGTGAAGCCTCTCAGGACCATGTCATGACTCTCGGTTCCTTCAACCACTCAATCCTGCGACGACCAAACGACACCGTTAAAGATACCTTTTACAACAGAAGCAAAACAGCCCGGACATCATGGCTACAGTCACTGCTTTTTCCAACACCCACAGCACCCCATCAGTTGCCCCTGCTCTGGGTATTCTGGATACGGACTGTCCGGTAGACTCGTCCGTTCGTCCACTGAGTAGCAGCTCTACAATCGTCTCCTTCGAGCCGAATGTCAGAGCGCCGTTCGATGCCATCCGGCGTCTTTTTGACCATCTCCGGGCAAACCCGGCGAACGCATCCTCTCTCAATGCTACTTATCCCAAGCGCGGCATTTTCAAGACAGCCGCCACGCACAATGCTACTTCTGATCAGAAGTTCACCATCGACCTATCAACTGCCCGCAATGGCCGGATCCCCGAGGATCTACAGAACACCCTAGCCGAAGCCGGATTCGACGAGGTCTTGGACTTCTTTGACTCCGTTAGAGACACTTACGTCCCGCCTATTTTGTCTACCTTGTCGGGTCTTGCGGACACCGACTTGCACAAGGCTCATAAGCGGGGAAATTTCAACTACCGTCTCTGCGACTACAACACGGATACCGCAGACCCAGAAAGCGACAATGGGTGCGGTGCCCACACAGACTACGGCACGTTTACCATCATTTTCCAAGATGGGACCCCAGGGCTCGAAATGGAGGACGCGGTTAAACCCGGAGTCTGGATCCCCGTGCCTGGAGATGCCACCGTCATCCTAGCAGGTTGGTGCTCTGTCATCCTGAGCGGCGGCTGTATCCAGGCAACTCGCCACCGGGTCAGAAGGACTCCCGGTGTCCGCAGACTCAGTGCGGTTCTCTTTGTGGCTCCGGATCTTGATGTCCCTTTGCGGCCCCTGGAAGGTGTGAAGGTTGTACGTCCGTTCTCAGAGAGAGTCATGGTCGGAGGGTTTAACGTGGAATGGTTCAAGGAAGTTGCGGGCAGGAAGTGGAGACGCCGCGAGGGGAACGAAGAGTTGGAGGAAGGGGAAGACGAAACGACGCAGGACAGTGAGATTGAGAAATTGGTCTGGGGTTGACAACGCTTTGTCAAGTATTGAAGCTGATGATGCCACTCAGGCAATCGTCAAGATGACTACAAGAAGATCATCTAATGGGTTACAATGTATGTCGAATGCTCAATATCAACAACAACCCCTACTGCATTAATTAGAAGATTATTATGCAACAGATCAAACAGAAAGGGATGTAGTCAGGCTGTAAGGATGAATAGAGGAGAACACCCGCCTCTCCATGAATTATTGCATCGACCACTAGGGACACTGCTGAATGCCCCAGGCATTCCATAATTCACATGGTCTTTATTCGTAACATTTATCGAGCAAGGAGCTCTGCCGCTTGATGAAAATAGGGCGAACACACAGCCTGCGCACGCACGCACGTGACGAAATCTGGAGGAATCAGAAAACGGCATGCTCGACAGTCGAGACTCGACACCTCCACCCAGATTCCCCCTCTTCTTCACTTCTTCACATTCCCTACTTTTCTTTTTGTTCACTTGCCTCTCTCCTGCCCGAGACGAGAGATTTCGAACCTCTGTCCTCTCTCTGCATTTACTTTGTTTCGGTGCAAATAGTGGCCTTGCAAGGAAGGTTTTCTTGGTAAGGTCCTTGGTCTTGCTAGCCTAATATAGTCAGGGCTCACATTCGTCAGGCACACATTCGTCAGGCACAACCTCCACTATCTACCTACCTCAACAGTTCTCCAATTGATCCAACGTACATTAGAGAATGAAGAGAATCGCAGATGCGATATTTTCGTCCTCAAAGCGAGCTCGGACGGCCATCCCCCGGTCGGGAAGCGAGCAACCGCAAGCCATCCCTATCCTAGTCGATCCGCGATTGTACCTCGACACTGGCTCCCCGTCCGAGACCTCCCCGGCCCCCTCCTTCCCGGATGGAGTAAAGGTCCTACACGACTGCCCCGACGCCACGGTCGACATCTGCTTTGTCCACGGTCTGACTGGCGACCGGGACAGCACATGGACCGCCAAGGGGCAGTCCGTACCATGGCCGAAGACCCTCCTCCCGCCGAGGCTCAAGAAAGCTCGTATACTAACGTACGGCTACGACGCATACGTATTGCGAAAGTCCGTTGCTTCGTCAAATCGGCTGACCGACCACGCGACGAATCTTCTGAACGACCTGACTGCGGATAGGGTCTGCGATAACGCGTCATGTCGTCCTCTCATCTTCGTCGCCCACAGCTTGGGCGGTCTTGTCTGCAAGGAGGTCATTCTGTTATCTCAGAACAGCCCGGAACATCTTCGCGACATATTCCGTTCCACGAAAGGCATTATATTCATGGGCACTCCCCACAGGGGTTCCTGGATGGCCAACTGGGCTAATATCCCGGTTTCGGCTGTTGGCCTTGTCAAGTCTACCAACAAGTCGCTGTTGGAAATCTTAGAGACAGATAATCCACTCCTTAATAACATTCAAACCAAGTTTAGGCAAATAATGCAAGCACCGCGCGAAGGCAGCAGTCCTCTCGAGATCACATGCTTCTTTGAGGAACTGCCTCTGGGCACGGCTGGGACCGTCGTGCCCATGGAATCCGCCACTCTTGAAGGTTGTACTTGCATGTCTATTCATGCCAACCACAGCGACATGGTAAAGTTTGGCTCCGCAGATGAGACTGGATTCAAGAGATTGCTTGCAGAGCTTCGCAGATGGGAATCACAAGTCGGTAAGAGATAGCATATAGCTTTTGCAGGAATATACTTGAGCTAAAGTTGTTCCGAAGGTCAAAGCCCATCCGAAACTGTGCCAAAGCTGTCTGAGGTTTGCTTAAGACCACTAGACCGGTTTTCATCGCAAGATCGCCGGAAAGCCTTGCTGGACTCGTTAAGATTCGAGCGGATCACTAAGAGTAGCACATCTAACCGTAAGCCTAGCGGAACGGGTCGCGGACCCGGTCGATGGCCCAAGGGAACGAAGAAGAGCGACTACGGCAACGCTGATAGTGGACCGGGTCTTCCCCCTGCCTGGATCGAGCGGATGATTAAGAGCAGCACATCTAACCGTAAGCCTGGCGGAACGGGTCGCGGACCCGGTCGATGGCCCAAGGGAACGAAGAAGAGCGACTACGGCAACGCTGATAGTGGACCGGGTCTTCCTCCTGCCTGGATCGAGCGGCAGCGGCTCGCGGAGCTCGCGGCGGAGGAGAGGTGCGGGGGCAGGTCTACAGCGTCGTCTAATGGCGGCTCCAAGGGGCTGGAGGGTGTCGTTCACGTACAAGTCGATAAGCAAGAATCGGAAACTAATCAAAATTCATTAATTGTCAAGGCGACTGGAGGTAGCGACAATGGAGAGGCGAGAGGAGCTTTGGTGGAGAATACAGGTGATTGCATAGTAGTTGGTGGTGATGACGGAGAGATGGATGCGGAATTATCGACATGGAAGTATCGCAGATGCACATACCAAAACATGCGAGTGGCTGCTCGAAGCCCCTGAGTATGTGGATTGGCTGGATCCTGACAAGTTTGGCCAACATCATGGCTTTTTATATATCAACGGAAAGCCAGGTGCCGGGAAGTCTACCTTGATGAAATTCGCTTTCACCCTCTCAAAGAAGACCACCAACCATGGGGCTGTCATTTCATTTTTCTTCCATGCAAGAGGCGACGACCTGGAAAAGTCGCCGGTTGGGATGTATAGATCACTTCTATATCAACTACTGATCAAACTGCCTGATCTTCACGAGTCGCTGGACAGCCCGGATCTCGATATACAAAGTCAAAGCAGTAATCCCACGTGGAACATTAAGACACTTCGCCGAGCATTTTCCAACGCAATAGCAAAGCTCGGCCAACGACGGCTAACTTGCTTTATTGATGCCCTTGATGAGTGCGACCAGCACGAAGTCCAAGAGGTGATAAACAGCTTCGAGGAGCTTGGGCAGCGCGCTGTTGAAGCTGGATCTAAGCTCTACATTTGTTTCTCAAGTCGCCACTATCCGTACATTCATGTTCGGCATGGCCGGCGGCTGACTTTAGAGGATCAAACTGGCCATGCAGAAGATCTGGAGAATTATGTGCGAAACGGGCTCGATGTTGGGACGGACGGATACATTGAGGATATTAGAACCAGGATTCTCCAAAAGGCAGACGGCATTTTCCTGTGGGTTTTCTTGGTAGTTCCCATCCTAAACGAGGAATTCAAGAGAGGCCGTATCTTTGCCGTGCAGAAAAAGCTGGAAGAAATTCCTGACGGGCTAAGCGACCTGTTTAAGGACATTTTGACGAGAGACAAGAAAAACATGGCCGACCTTCCGCTCTGCATCCAGTGGGTACTGTACGCGAAACGGCCGCTTAAGCGTGAAGAGTTCTATCTCGCAGTCGTGTCTGGGTTAGACCCAGATGCGAAGGTTGAATGGAACCCCAGCCCCACTACCCTCGCATACACAAGCCTATTTGTTCTAAGTTCCTCCAAGGGTCTGGCTGAAACTACTAGATCTAACGATCAAACAGTTCAGTTCATTCACGAATCAGTGCGGGATTATCTCATTAAGGATGGTGGCCTACGCTATCTTTGGCCAGAACTTGGAGAAGATTTCGAGAGCTTGAGTCATGATCGGCTGAAGAAGTGTTGTCAAACGTATATGCAAGTCGACATCTCTGGTTGTATGCCACCAGGTGGAGCGCTTCCAAAGGCGAATTCCGCCCCAGCGAAAGATTTGCGACAGCTTGTGTCAAAAAAGTTCCCGTTTCTCAATTACGCAGTCGGCCACGTCCTCTACCACGCCAATGCAGCTGCGAGCGGAGTGTCGCAGGACGACTTCCTGGAGGAATTTCCTCTTGAGACGTGGATCAGCCCGAATAACATATTCGAACAATATGAAGTTCGCCGCTACAAGGCTTCTATCAACCTTCTATATATACTTGCAGAGAGGAACTTGGCGACGCTTATAATGACATTGCGTCAACGCGATCCTAGGATCAGTATTTCAGGAGGGCGATATGAATATCCTCTCTTCGCGGCCCTAACACTCGGCCATCGTGATGCTGTTAAAGCGCTGCTGAAAGAGGAGACAAGCCCTCTACAAGGTGATGACATTCTCTCACAGCTGAGGTATGGCCCAGATTTTACGTTTCCGAAGGGTCAGACGCCGGTCTTGTGGGCCCTTGACATGGGTTATATGGCTCTTGCCATGGCTTGGATTGCGTCCAGGGAAGTCGACATCGATTCCAAGGATATCTCCGGCCGTACGCCGCTATCGATTGCTGCCGAGAGAGGGCACAAGGTCATCATCAAGCTGCTGCTCGACACAGGTAAAGTCGACGTTGACTTGAAGGATTACCATGGCCGGACGCCGCTATCGTGGGCTGCTGCAAATGGGCACGAGGACATCGTCAAGCTGCTGCTCGACACAGGCAAGGTCGACATCAACTCTAGGGAGGATAATCTGTACCAGTCGTCAGGCCGGACGCCGCTATCATGGGCCGCTGAGAATGGGCATGAGGCCACCGTCAAGCTGCTACTCGACACAGGCAAGGCCGATGTTGGCTCGAAGGATAAGTCGTTAGGCCGGACGCCGCTATCGTTTGCTGCCAAGGGGGGGCATGAGGCTGTTGTTAAGCTGCTGCTTGGCAAATACAAGTTCGGCGCAGACTCAAGGGATAATCGTAGTCGAACGCCACTGTCGTGGGCCGCTGAAAATGGGCGTGAATCTGTCGTCAAGCTACTGCTCGAAACGGACAAGGTCAACGTCGACTCAGAAGATAATTCCAGCCGGACGCCGCTATCATGGGCAGCTGAAAATGGGCACGAATCTGTTGTCAAGCTACTGATCAAAACGGGCAAGGTCAATGTCGACTCGAAGCAGAAGTTGTGGAATAAGTCAGCAGGCTCAAAACAGAAGTTGTGGAATCAGTCAGCAGGCCAGACACCGCTGTCATTTGCTGCCGGGAGAGGGCATAAGGCTGTCGTCAAGGTGCTGCTCGACACAGGTGAGGTCGATGTCAACTCGTCGACTGGAGAGATAATTGTGGGGGGACGTCGGACGCCGCTATCATTTGCCGCCGAGAGAGGGCACGAGGCCGTCGTCAAGCTGCTACTTGAAACAGACAAAGTCGACATCGATATAAAGGATAATTGTGGCCGGACTCCGCTATCATATGCTGCTGCGAATGGGCACGAGGTTGTTGTCCAGCTGCTGCTTGATACAGGGAAGGTCGATGTCAACTCGAGGGATAAGTCGTGGCATGGGTCGTTAGGCCGGACGCCGCTATCGTGGGCTACTGAGAACGGGCGCGAGAACGTCATCAAATTACTTAAGTCAGCGAAGTAGTATATTCTTTTTCATCCTCTTTTCAAGTTCTCTAATCTATAGAGAAATACAAGAGGGATCTTTAGGAACAGCGTCAATATATTTGTCCTATAACATTTAGTGCTTATTAGGAAAGTTTAAACCGAGGGCTGGTAGGGAAGTAAGGCAACCACATCACCTCCTAAGAACTTGTTGGACGATGGTTTATTATACTAGCTTTTCGTGACTGGAATTTGCAACAAGGAGGGTAGGAACGAACGCTATAATTCTGGTGAGAATAGAAAAAGAAGCAAGGGGATCCAGTTCACGATGTCGCATTTACGCAGTTGTTCAAGGCCAAAGGCAACCTGTCAGGGGTCACCCAAGATCAAGATCGATGTAGACCTGGCCGCGCTTTAGCAAATATATAGGTGCTCTTTGGGTGGCTATAGGGGCAGCGCCCACGGCCCCCTTGCCGAACGAGTGGTAGAGGGGCGATAATAATCATTAAGCAGGGTGTCTCTTAATCGAATGTATGTAAGTATAATGATGGTATTTGATTGCAGAAGCATCGGGCTCTTTCGCCGCCTATTACCGAGGAAGTGATTTCTCCTCATCAAATGCACATTTTGGCGATGGGATCACTTCGGGGGAGGACACTTTTGAAGGCTACTGACCGCATGGAGATAGCATGGATGTGGAACGGTCCGGGTACCAGCAGCATGGTGCGCTACCTCGCCTTGCGGTCTACCATTATTAATAGAATCCGCAACTAACAGTAATGATACGAGTTGCTCGGAATCGATAAGAGTGGCTCGTAGTTTCGCTCATGTTACGTTCGTGCACACCAACACTCCCCGTGGTGAGGCGATGATAAGGTCTTTAGTAGCAGTATATACTCAAACCTGGTATTACCCCTCGCCCCTAAGAGGGAGGCAGCCAGCCCATCATGGAACCCTGGGCCTGACCCAGAGCTTGTCACTGCCAACAAATCACCAAAACAGTGTTTCATCATTCCTTATGCATGCTGGTTCGATTCTGAGTGCAAGCGAGGTTTCCAGCTGGGGCCACCAGAACAGCCCGTACCGCGATCCAAGTTAGTGGTATGCTCACACCGGCCCCCTTCTCGGGAGGCAGACGGGAGCATGACTGGAGATGAGGCGTAGAGTCAATTCCCGCTTTACATAGCACGGTACAGGTTCCTGGTATGGCGGTGCTTCCCGCCCGAGAAGGCCACCTGCATCGCAATTTTTGTGGCTGTGCCTTGATGCCTAATAACTCATTTGGCTCTTCAGGCAGTTGCCTCACCGGGAGATACCTTCTTCTACTCTATCAAACAGTTGCTTCGCCCAAAAGACATACTTTGAAATTTCATCTGTCATTCAACATGATCTCCTGTTCCTGTGGACGTAAATTCAATTCAGAAGCGGCTTTGGACCAGCATCAAATAGCTAAAGGACGAGTCAACGGTGCCAATTTTACCTGCAAAGGTTCACGCGCGGGTAGACGTTTCGAAGCTTGGCTATGGAAGGGCGTGACGAAAGATCCCAGGCCCATTCAGATCATCGATCTTGCAAATCTCAAGCCCTCCGTCACTGAGGTCTCAAGCGCGTCAGCTTGTGAGTTGATTTGTAGCTATAACTGGCGAAATGGCAAAGAAGCAAAGATCCAAGTTCCGGGTAAGGTCTCGTGGTTCTCCCTTTCATGTCACATCCCACTAACCCTGAGTAGGAATTGCACCAATATGGCAGGATGTCCCTTTGCCATTAACTCTCCCGAAGGATAATGGAACCTACTTCACGGACCAAAATGCAGCTCGTATTCCCCGATATCCATTCGGACCGCTATTCCGGGCTACAGCCTCAACGAATCCGGAGTTCCGCTTCGATGATGTGGATGTCGTAGTCAATCGAAATAGCCTCAGAAAGCTGCTTTGTTTCTGCGCTGGACGGGCTCAAAGAAGTTTCCGAATCAATCTCCTCTTGGTCCACAACTGTTTGTTCATTGAGCGCTGCGAAAAAAACCCTCGCGAGCTGGTTCAGGGATCGGGAGGCCATGGATGGGGCCGGAATTTCGAGCGAGCTTCTACAAAATACCCTCCTGGGGTAAAAAACTCCACGGGACACCACCGAGCCTTGCGTTATCAACTTGGAAACTTGAACTGCGTGGTCCAGTTCGAGGTTGATGCATCCTACGAGACAACGTCTAATGAAGAGAGTACCGAAGAACCCACCAGCCAGCCCATGGATCTTCTGGGCATGGAATTGCTCACGTTCAAAGTGGGCAAGCTGTCCCTCGAGGGCTTGAAAGCAGAAGAACACTCAAAAGGTCAAGTCACGGAAACCGTCAGGCAAATACGGCTGCCTCCTCAGTCGCGAGCGGCGGAGATCAAAACTTCCACGCAGTTTAAGGGCCCCGGCACTTACCTACCACAGCTTTGGTTCGGCCGAACACCGTGGCTCATTGTGGGTCGTCACACCGGCGGAACCTTCGAGGAAGTCAGGGTCACCAATGTTGCGGATCGATTCGAAGAATGGGAAACCAAGAATCAGACAGAACTTCGTCAGCTTGTCGCAGTTCTTGCAGAGCTACGAGACGTGGTCAGGAATAAGGGTAGAACGTGCGTTGCCATCTACGAGCGAGGTTCAGCGCCTCAAGTCATCAACATTTTTGCCTCGGCAGCTAGGAAACGGGCTCTACCGGATGAGTTGATCCATGAGTTTTGGGATCATCCCCCAAAATGACCCTACAGGAATCATGATAACACGATATGACATCGAGAATAATATTAGCAGTGATTATTCCCGTCTATCTAGCTCACGGCTTAGAAACGCCCTTCCGTTTGGCCTGACATCGTGTTATGTGATCTTGGAAGAAATTATACGAGGTATTTGCAGGCCAACCGGAAATGAGCCGTCCATCTTCCAGTTCAACCATGCCTGAGAATCGGACGGAGAAGATGGGTACTAAAGTTTGTTCCTGGGCACGTTTGACGAATGAGATGTAAAGTAAGGGGCGGATGTTGTGTTTAGAACTCCATCTACCCCACTCCATTTACTTCTGCTTTGGGTGAGTATTCCACAACTTAACTATGAGCAATGGGTTATTCTGTGCTAGGCGGAGCAGAGGACCCTGGCTCACCTGTCTGAACTCTTTAGTTAATCTACAACCACCGCCGATCCTTACTCAAAGCAGCATCCGTTCATCCTAACCTTCCAGAGGCGATAGTGGACATGTCCGGCGGTTCCGATGTTGGCTGGGATGTTGATCTCGGTGCGTTTTTCGGCAGTTTAGGATGACGAGGGTCGGAATCGATGATACCTCGGTTAGGCGGAGAGACGGTTTTCAGGGGCCCCTCAGATTCGTTTTCATCGTCATCATCATTATTATTTCGATATTAATTTAAGCGAATGGCGGCCGCATCTGACAGAGTTTCGAAATAAGCAAAGGCTCCCGTACTACGAGCTGGTCAGACCGAACACCACAATTGTACACCAAAGATTCAATGCGAAAATCTCACGTCATCAAGGTCGATGTGCCTTGGGCGGTTTGATATTTTGCAAATTGATTATTTTCCAGGACGTGTAGAGGTCAAGCAAGTTAAAACATGCAGAAAGGCGTGTTAGCTCAGCCTCCATCCTCCCCGTTCCATGTCCCGGACACAGCAGTCAAATCTGTTGAGGTGATATGGTGGATGATGCTGCTTGGAATTCATTCATTTGTCAAAGAGCTGCTATTGTAACGCTGGTATTACAGACGCTAACCAGATCAAGGGGCATCGCGCTCCTGCGGACGCGCGGGGTGCGCGGAGTGGGCCGAAAGCGAGTTGAGGAGAAGAGGGTATATTAGTCTGGAACAGTCGATTTCTGTAGGTTGAGTCTGACACCATCCTAAGTTCCTAACCTCCCCCAAGCAAACTTTCCTTTGCCAAATTGCAGGTTCCGGCAAGCAATTTCCACCTATCCAAATTCAACATGGCCAAGGTTGAGGGGGTTTGCGACCCCAAATTCGAGAAACTCCGCGACTTACTCAACAGCCGGCTGGAGCAAGGCGAAGAGTTAGGGGCTTCGATTTGCGTCAACATTGATGGAAAGAACGTCATCGACCTATGGGGTGGCTACGTCGACCTCGCGAAGTCTCAGCCCTGGACTCAAGATACGGTGACTGTTGTCTGGTCCTGTTCAAAAGTCGTCACTGCGCTGGCCGCTGCCACTCTTGTCGACCGTGGCTTGCTTGATCCCGAGGAGAAAGTGTCCAAGTACTGGCCGGAGTTCGGTGTGAATGGAAAGGAGAATATAACTGTTGCCCATGTTCTCACTCACGCATCAGGGCTACCAGCATGGGAACAGCCCATCACTGCCGAGGAGATATTCGATACTCCGAAAGCTACGGAGAGGCTCGCCAAGCAAGCACCATGGTGGACACCTGGTGAACAAACCGGCTATCATTTATTCACCCAGGGCCATTTGGTAGGGGAGATCGTACGGCGGGTCAGCGGAACCCCATTGAAACAATTCATCGCCGATGAGATTGCCACTCCGCTGGACGCAGACTTTCGCCTCGGGTTGGAGGAGAAAGACTGGCCTCGCGCCGCCGATATCATCCCGCCGCCGGCCCTCTCGCCGGACGCCATAGACCCGGAGAGTTTCCTTGGCAGAGCTGTCGTCGGTTCCCCCGTGCCAGCTGATGCTGCGATGACCCCTGGTTTCCGGGCAAGCGAGCTAGGCGCAGTAAATGGATTTGGTAATGCCCGGTCATTAGCCCGTATCGGATCCATTTTGTCTCTGGGTGGGATCGTGGATGGCCGCAAGTACCTCTCAGCTAGCACGATCGACAAGATTCTGGAGGAACGCATCAGCGGGCAAGACTTGATCCTCCCGTTATCCCTGCGATTTGGACTCGGGGTCGGATTGCCGCCTGTGGAATCGGTTCCGTGGATTCCCGAGGGTCGCATCTGCTTTTGGGGGGGCTGGGGCGGATCGATTCTGATCATGGACTTGGATCGCCGGATGACCATCACTTATGTTATGAACAAGATGGCGATGGCTACTTTGGGGAATGACAACACCGAACTCTATGTCCGGGCGATTTATGCCGCTCTTTCGAAATAGGGCATGTTAGCGAGCCACTGCTAGATATAGAACCAGTGAGGACAGAAGACCAGGCACTTTAGGTTCTAGTAGGGGGGATAAAACTCAATCAACATCTCATCTCGCATGCAATATTTACCCTCGACTAACCTTGAAACCAGCTCCGCTGCGGATCGCAAAATGTGACTGGAGTAATATACCCCAACTGCTCATCTCCCATCGCGCCCGAAACACTTAGTTGTGTTAAGCGTAATGAATAAAAGCCCAAACACCCACGGCCACGGCAATAGCCCCAACAATGAAACCCAAGTTCTTTGCTGCACCCTTGACATATCTCAGCCCCAACTTCTTCTCCTGCCCCGCAAAGCCCGCAGCTGTGTTGGTGTGCGGGAAACGCTCGTCTGGCACAGGCTTTCCGAGAAACGCACACAGCGGCTCCCACCCGTCTTTGACGCACCACTCCAACAGTCGTTCCTTGGGGACCATACCTCGGATCATGCTGTAGTGTGCTGGAAAAGTATATTTTTAAGCTTGCGTAGAGCAGAAGGGGGAGGGTTGAGGGTTGAAAAGGGAGGGGGGACAAACTTCGATAGACCCATTTCCCGCAGCGTTTCATCCCTGTCTCTACACTGCCATCAAGGGCCCGGAAAAGGCCAGGCCACATATAACGGATGTAGCAGTGCCATTTCCAGAAGCACTCCTTATCCAAGCATGACAGGAGAAACAAGCCACAGAGCGTAGGGCCACGCGCAAGCGTGCTGGACAGGCTTTTGTGCCAGGCGTCGATATCCTTGCGGTAGTTGAGCACAATTTTAGCGTCAGGGTACGCCTCAATCATCTCGGCCGCGAAGACGGAGGCCGGGGCATCGGCTACAGCAACGGCATGTCCCATCACGGCGTCGAAGTCCGCCGCTGTGAGATTAACGTCGCCGCCTTCTGGTGGGAACCACCTACAGGTAGAGAAAGGAGAGGAGCATGGAGTCAGTCCGCAGGCTACTTTCGTGTCGCCATCCCGATAATTTGAGAACCGTGAATAGCCATCACGCCACATAAAATCAAATGATCATTTCAGTGGGCTCACTTCTTCTTACAGAGCCGAACCCACTGCTGGGCGTAGTTAGGGCTCTCAAAGTTGATATCCCACCCATGGTAGGCATGGTCGTAGCCTTTTATCAGTAGAGAGAAAAGCGTTAGCACTAGGAATTATGCTGGGGTCTGAGCTATAAAAAGCAAAAGAATGTGCACGCTTTCCCCGTAGTGGTCAAGCGCTGTGTATTGGGCTGCACTACACCAAAGAGAATGAAAGGCGGGGAGAGACTTCGCTTACCTAGTCTGAGGAGCGCATGCTGCAGTGACTCGGTCCCCGTACGCGGCATCCCAACACAGATAACCTCCATCGGCTTCGTCCGTTTCCGCGGCGGCGGTTCTGGCAGCGAGTATATGTACTCGACGACCCGGAAAAACCAACCATTGAGCTGCGGCATTTTCAAGAGCCTCTTGACCTTCAATTTCAAGGCGTATGGACAGACTAATTAGGTTGAGGAATGCAGTTGAGTAAGCTGAGAAGAGATCTGATCCATTTGAGGGAGAGAAAGTCCGTAAGCCTAGCGCGGATAATTCTCGGATCTTATGCCATCTCGACGCCCATCATCACTTGTTCTCTCTGCGTTGAAATTATAGTCAAAGTGAATGATTTCATGCGGGACCTAAGACGCTCTCGGTGTCGCCAGTCTACGTTCCCCATTCCGACATTGGAAGGTGTATTGGGCACGCCATGACCGCCCCACATCACTACATGCGCTATTATGCTGGAGAACTCGAGAAGAGCAAGGGTTAAAGCCAGCTTGCTGACCAATCATCCACTATCTGGCAACCCTATAATCGCATCTATATAATCCTGAGAGCGCCCAACCATGAGAATGAATCTGACATAACCAGCAACCAGCCTTCAGACCTATTGTATTTCGCTCTCCAGCTTCTCACCATGCGTATTCCAGTTGCCAATTCACTAACCAACGGCTCACATGGTGAGCCCAAGGATCACCGTATTCTCATTTTCCTCCCTTTTCCCCTCACCGAGGAGTCTCTCCAGCATATTCGAGACGAATTCCCCGGAATCAGCGTCTCCGCTTATCAGGTCCCGTGGCGCAGCACGAAGCCACCAGATGAGGTTTCGGCTGAGGAGCTAGCCAATGCAACGATCCTCGTCACCGGCTCAGTTCTTCCAGCGAAGGAACAAGTCCCGAAGGTCCGCTACGTGCAGCTTGCCAGCGCAGGCGCCAACCACGCCATTGATCATCCTCTCTTCACCGGGACGGATATACTCTTCTGCACTGCCAATGGGGTTCACGGGTATGTTATCCCCAGAGCTGTTCACCGGCAAGTCGTGCATATCTTGAGCGTGGTGCTGATCCTTATTTAGGCCTCAGATATCCGAATGGGTCATCTCGACGTATCTTGCTTTCCAGCATCACCGTAAGTTTCGGCATCATTCGAATATTTGGTTCATTTCCAATACCCAAGATATCGTTTCTATGCTTACAGGTTCTTATATAGTTCCTAGGTATCTAGAGCTCCAAAAGCAAGGAAAGTGGGATAGAGAGGCCCATTTGGTTCAGGATTCGGTCAACCGCAGGGTGTAAGTGGCCAAACGGTTGCCTCCGGGGAAAAAAAAAATTCTATTTACAGCAGCTCTAACACGCTCCAAGTGGAATTCTAGGTTACGGAAGCATCGGTCGCCAGACCGCCCGCGTCGCGACTGCCTTGGGAATGGACGTCCACGCTTATACGCTTCATCCACGTGATACCCCAGAGTCGCGCCGTGACAAATCCTACTATCCTCCTGGGCTCGGTGATCCTGACGGCACCCTTCCGTCGAAGTGGTTCTCTGGCGAATCTTCCGCCGATCTTCATACTTTCCTCTCTTCTGGCCTTGACCTGCTCGTCATTGCTCTTCCTCTTACACCCAAGACTAAACATCTCATCGGTGCTGAAGAATTCAAGGTCTTGGGCAAGAAGGCCTTTGTCACCAATATTGCCAGAGGCCCTATTATCAAGACCGACGACTTGATCCAGGCTCTTGAGGAGGATACGATTAGCGGTGCGGCTTTGGATGTTACCGATCCAGAGCCATTACCGGAGGGCCATCCTCTCTGGAGTACCAAGAACGTGATCATAACTCCGCACGTGAGCGGCATATCTACGAAGTATAACGACCGAGTTTTAGCGATCCTTGATTTGAATATCAAACGGCTCCTGGCTGGGGAAGAACTTGCGAATAGGGTGAGCAGGAAAGACGGGTATTAACATGGCAGCTGTGGATTGGTCTCAGCGTTTGTCCCCGATCCAATCCCGCGCACTAGCAGCAAGCCGTTGTCGATAAGCGGTGTGACGGACGGTTGGGTTGCTATCCATACCTGGGTTCCAGAGATGCCTGCAACCCTCCGTCTTTCTCGTGTTTGGGATTTAGCTGCAAAAAGTAGGTCATCCGCCTTTTTATCTGAAGGGTGCGGTTTGCTCTTTACCTAGCTTGGATTATCCCTTCCTCCTCATGCGCACCAGTCTGTGGCTACAACCCCAGTAGTCAGCCACCTGTTAGTCCTGATACCCAGATATTCGGCTGGCCCATTGGTTTAGTGGGTTCTGTTTCAGCCCCTCGTCGGTCCCCAGAATCGCCTTCCATAGTGAAGCAGGGCGGAAGGGCATACGGCCTGCTTCCGAGACTGTTCGATGCTGGACAAGACAGATTTTCCTCTTCTCCTTGACGTCTTTCTTTTCGCCTCTCCTCTTGTCTATTTCTCCCGTTTGCTGCTTCCTCTCCCCTCCCCCCCCTTCCCTTTCCTTTCCCTTCCTTTCCTTTCGACAAACACTGCTACCACCCGCGCACACAAACCAATCGATTTTATGGATCCTCAATATATGAAGTTATGACACACTTATCCCAACAGTATGTCCAAGTGATATGTAGTGCGACAAGATGGTAAACACGGATGATTGCTGCCATTCTTGATTGTGATCAACGGTTAGTTTTCCTTCTTACCCCCGCAAGACCAGCCAAAAGCGAAATGTTGAGGAAATGGACAGTGCCAAATGCCTTCCTCAAACAGAACTGGCCCCCTTTCGTCCCAGCCCCTGGCTCCTTCCTTTTTCTCCCCGCTGGGTATAAATTGGCGCTAGTCTTCCGCCTCTCTCGTAGCGCCATCTCCCCTCTTTCTTCACCAAACTCGTCCGTTCAATTACCTCGTGCTAGCTTGTCACGTCGCCACTTCTACCAACACCTCAACTTTGACCTTGTTCCTTAAGCTTTCAAAATGAGCGGCAGAGGATACTCGTACAAGAGCAGTGGCACAAACAGCCAGGTAATCTCCTGCCAAGATCTAGCCCCTTTCTTTGCTCTTCTGACCTGAGTCTTTGTAGGGCAATCACTACTGCGCTCGTGACTACGGCAGCAGCGCGTCCAACTCTAACAGCTATCACTACTCTAACACGTAAGCTTTTGTCCAAGACATTTTGTTCAGCCGCCTTCTAATATTTGATAGGGATGGCTCGTACTACTACTCGAACCCCAATGGCAGCACCTACTACAACAATGGGCAGGGCAGTTCTACCTACACTCCGCCTCCCAGCAATGGTAATTCTGGTAGCTCGGGAAGCTCGGGAAGCTCGAAGAAATAAGGGATATCCAGGTCGCGGCCGTCAATGTCAGAACCTGAGCAGTGCTGGAGCTGTTAGCAACTCGACTGTGCCATTGTTGCTTCCTTTGTAGGGTAGGACGAGAACTCAATCCCGAAGTATTGCTCGCCACGAGCTATTTGCCACCATTCCAAGTCCAAACGCGAGGCTCTCTTAATTATTTTTCTATGAGTACAAAGGCACTGAGCGATGTCGCTGATGTCGCTGGGAGAGATGGTGTATTATTAATGAGGGGTTCACGCGTGGTCCCAGCTGGAAGGAACTGCCGGCAGCACCTCGTTCCTCGAAAAATGACGTAATTTGGCCCATGCAGACATGTGAAAGTCACGGTTACCTCATCTCATACATTTCGACGCGTCGCTATTGAGCAAATATCAGTAGCCTTCACTGGATGGCTCAAAGTACTAGTTACCTCTTCCCAAGGAGAGTTTCTTGCTCAGCAGAAATCTCCAATTCTTTTCCCTTTTGGGCGACATCGTGGAAGGTTAAATCCTCACTACTTCTTGAGTCACACGCCACGGCCCGATAGGATCCAGGGACCGAAAATTTAGCAAGCACACGACAGTTTGACAGGAAGGAAACATGCACTGAGAAGGGAAATTTAAAGTGTCGATTAAATGGATCCGCTCAAGTGTATGATTTCTCGCTGAATACGGACAAAGAAACAGAAAATGAGTGCAATCTACTTATTGTAACAGCAGTAGCAAAGCAAACAAAGATGGAAGTATCAAAACATGCTAAAAAAACGAGGGAGGGCAATGAAGTCCCCTCCACTGGATATCCTTGTAAATTCCCCTGTGCAACCCGAAAAAAAAAAGTACAAAAAAAGACCGAAGAGCACAAAATGCAATGCGCCTCCCCATTGAAACATGACAAGAGCAATTACAGCGACCCAGCCTTGTTCTTCCGGACCGCGTTGTCGACCGCGTTCTTGACGGCGGTGCGGAGGTCGGCGTGGAAGTAAGGCCAGTTGGCACCGTAGAGGGTACCAGCTGCGGTCACCTCGGATCCAGAGGACCGAGATGGCTCGAGAGGGGTGATCTCATTGCCGGTCTCCAAATCAGTCTTCTCATTCCTGGAGCCCCTGTTCACCTCGGACACTGCTGCGATGTTTAGTGTCACGTTGTATGACTGGTCGCCGTCTTCGTGTGGGAATCCGAATCCGTTGGCAACGAGGGCGCGCTTGATCCAGCGGTCGGTAATGTTGGCGAAATGCCACTCCACGTCTTCAGGAGATGCGAATCTGGCGAGTTGGTTTCGTGCATCGATGAGGGCTTGCAGGGAGGTAGAGTCGACGAAGGGCACGGGAGAGAAGTCAAGGACAATGGAGCGGAGGATGGGTCGAGTATCGGGCGCGTCGGAGTCCCTGCCGCGGCGCGGGCCGGCGTCATTCCATGGGCGGTCCTATAAGATAGTTAGTGACTGGTGTTGGGTACGAAGACATGGGAGAAATTACTTACGCCCTTCTTCTCGTACTTGTTGGTTTCGGTCTGGCGGGCCAGCTCATGCACCTTGAGGGAGAGGGTATCGAAGTGAAGAGCAGAGTTGAGGTAGTTGAAGCCTCCATCAAGCCGGTAGACAAACACACCGGGGTAAGGGGAGTGGATGGGAGCCTCGCTGTTGATGCCATCAGAGTGGTCGAGGGGAGCGAAGGATTCTCGGACGACATCATCCGAAGAGCCCTTGATATCCAGGTCGCTCTTCTTGAGCGGCGCCTCAATAGTCCTCACTTGTCCGAGGAAAGTTCCGCGAGCACGAGCAATCTGCCAGAGGAGCACAGCGGCGGCAAGACCAACGGTGACGTAGATACCATTCTCGATAGTAGTGAAGATGGAAACGAGAACACCGGCGAAGAAGACGATGAACTCAAGGGGGGATGTCTTCCAGTATTGGTAGACAGTTTCCGGCGGGGTAATCAGATCCAGCACGGCATGGATAATAAGACCGGAAAGACTGGACTTGGGGATGTAGAAGAAGACGGAGGTAAGGGCATAAAGAGCGAGGAGCACGATGATGGCGGTGAAGACACCAGCCAATGGCGTGCGCACGCCAGCCTTGGCCTTGATAGCAGTTCGCGAGAACGAGCCGGTAGCGGGGTATCCACCGAGGAAAGGTCCCAGGAGGTTGGTGAAGCCCACAGCCACGAGTTCCTGGGAGGGGTTGATGATGTAGTTATTGACGCGACCGAAAGACTTCGAGATGGCAATGTGCTCAATAATGAGAACGATGACAGTGGTCGGAATCTCGCTAGCGATGAGGGAAAGAGTGTGGGTTCGCATCTTGGGCGCGCCGGCATGCTTGAAACCACTGGGAACGGTACCGAGAATGGCGAATTTGGCCTCCTTGGACGACTTGATTCCACGATTGGCGAGCCAGCTGATGAGGGTGTACAAGAGAATGACGAACACCATGCGAAGAGTGGAAATGAAGAACCAGGTCTTTTGCTGGCTGGGAAACCTCTTGGACATGATGTTGCAGAAAATTCGAATTGCGTAGAGCATGACGAGGGCAGTAAGACCCATGGCAGCATCGAGCTTCGTGTCGGGGAGATGCTTCAGGGTGTTGATGATGACCAGGTAGGTCGAGTCACGGGTGTTGACGTTTTTGATGCCCATCATGGCGGGGACCTGGCCAGAGGCGATGCTGATGGCGGCACCAGTCATGAACGACGTGATGGCAACGAGAGGGATGAGCTCGACGATGAAACCAAGACGAGTGAGGCCAATGAAGAGCAAGATGGCACCGGAAATGACGGCCAATGAGCGGGCAATTTCTTCGGCGGGGATGGTGTCATCGACGTCATGAACCTTGTTCACGATGTTACCGACAATGGTGGACATGACAGCAACAGTCTAGATGATGGCTACAGTTAGCTGAGGCCCTCTTGAGGCGACAAAAATGGACCAGAAGAAATAATAACAATAAAGAGAACCTACACCAATGGTGATATCTTTCGAGGTCGCAAATGCCCAGTATAGAATGAAACCGACGAAGGAGGTATAAAGGCCGTACTCCGGAGTGAGATTGGCAAGTAGGGCGTAGGCCATTCCCTGAGGGACGACGACGAAGCCGACCGTGATACCGGCAATCAAGTCACCCATCAGCCAGATGAGGTTGTAGTGATGGATCCATGTCAAGAATGGAAAGAGTGACAAGAAATATCGGCCAATGCCTCCGGGGGTTGGGGTATGGTCGGCCACGAACTCCTTTGTTCCGGCAGGCCGTTCAATGTAAGCACCGGCGGGCAGATCACCAGGGATTCTGTCCTTGTGAGCATCGACGTCGATGCCCACGGCCTTTGCGAGCTTCCTCGTGATAGACATGGCTGCGGCACTGGCTAAATGATTGACAAAAGAGTGCTGTGATGATCCGGGACGATGAATTGAATGGTAGGACGAGTGGAGGGGCGAGACACTGCTTTATACATTTGGCGGAATTTTCGGGGATGGTTGATTATGGGGATGGAATGTACCTTGGAGTCTTCAATGGGTTTGCATGGTGAGGCATGAGCTAGTAGCCCACTTACTCGGGATAAAGCGAAGAGCGAGAGAGAAAAAATAAAAATGGAGGAAAAAGGGACTAGCGTGGGCCGATCCCACGCTGGACTTTGATGGACTCTGGGATAGTCCGACTACGAAGGGGGGTAAACGGAAGCAAGATGGGGTGGACGCAGCAAGTGCCGCTTGATGTTTTCCTTGTTTTCTATTCAGTAACAGAAAATCACCCTGGCGCGATACCCTTGGGGAAAGCTATGGCGCATTGGGGCAAAAAAATAGTAGGATTCTTTGCCTTCAGCTCCACGGAGAAAATCGATTTGATATTCGATAGAGAGCTTTTGGCGGACCAAGATTTGGGGGGGGGAGGGGTGGACGACTCGACCTGGTTCAGAGAGCTTGCTCTGTCTGTCCCACGTCGTTTGTTCCTTTCTTCCCACCCTTGTCTCGTGCAAGGCGGGGTGGTACAAAGAGACCAGGAGATGACAGGGACCTCCCCACGCGGTATCCGAACACCACCTGCAAATCAAATTCAAATGGGACAGGTAGATCCCTCTCGCTTATGGTGGAGGGGCAACAGCAGGGCCAGAAGGACCCCGGAATAGCTTTACTTGACGGGCGTTATTACTAACATCGACCCTTCTTGTTGTGACGCTCTGACGACGCTCCGGCTGATGGTGGGAGCTGGCAGGAGCGAATACTACGTGACCATCTTGCAAACTGGCGCGATTGATAAGGTGAACAACATGAAGCAATGAAATAAAACTACCGAAGATGAAGGGAAAAAAAGCAGGATGCTTCGGCGGGGCCATCGAGCCAGAACGATGGCTCCTAGCTCCACAACCAGGAAACTCAGGAGCGTCCACTCCATAGCTTCTGCGCAATGTTTCGTCTGCTTGGTTCTGGTGCTAATACAAGTAGGTAATAACGTCGCTCTAGGCAGCGAAAAGTAGCCGGTACATCCCGCAAAAGTAGGGTGCATTTAAGTTTTATTGCCTGGTCTCCTGCGAAGCTCGATGGAATATTCTGAGGATTATTAGAGTATAATCGCTGACTTACCAGGGAATCGTACCCATGGAGAAGCCGGAAAACCCCCATTCCCGGAAGGGGTCCGCGGCCGCGAGCCCCGCTGGAGGTACTTCCAAAAGAAGCAAAAAAAGGAGTTCTAACTTGCGAGTTCGTGGAGGTGGAGGGAGGGAACTACGATCACGACATAGCTGGTACTGCATGGATACCTGAGATGACAATGACGAGGGAAATGGAAAGTGCTTCGATGACGGGAGCCAAGCTCTTTGGGGGGACAGGGGGGGATATTCCCACCATGATTATGGGAAAAAAAGAGAGAGAAATGAAACAATAGGGTGTGGCGATAGCCGCTACGGGGTGTCTAGGTTTTTAGCCCGCTGACACTAAAAGTAGCGTGTGCTTGTAAAGCTGCAAGACAGCCAAGAGATCAGTGGGTAGATGGAGAGATCAAGTTGCTTGGCTTGGCCCGCAGCAAGAGCGGCAGAGGGCATCCAGCAGGAGCAAAACAGCCTGGACAGGGCAGGGTGTCGACAAGCCAATTGGGGCCTGGTCCCGGTAAATGGTAAATGGTAAATGGGGGGGAGGCTCAGTGGCACTCACACTGAGGACACGCAGACACGGACGCGGACCCGTTTCTCTCTGGGGCTCTGGGGCGGGGGGCGTTAATCCGCTCGCGCCTTATTCGCTAGTCGCGCCGACTCGACTGGGGCCAGCACAATGTCGACATCCGCTTGGTCCATCACGCAATTTCTGCCAAATCGGGCTGCCCTGTCCAACGTCGTCTCGTCAGCCACCACTGCTCTTTTAGTCGTCAACTTGCCCTGTTATTTGGCCAAAGGACACCATGACAGGACCCTCCCCCTGGACCCGGTGATTTCTGATATACGAGGAAAATGGAGGTAATGGTACAAATAATAATGACAATGAGACAACAGGTGGAATTGAATGGTCAGGATCATCCATTGATGCGTCGTTTGGTTCGCGGGATGCACGCCTTTCCGAAGTATTGATGTGTCGTGGAGGTAATGTACATCCGAGATCCTTGTGAATGGCCTGGCTGGCTGGATGGCTTGAACATCGAAATTTCGCCATCCAACCTAACCCCCTTTTCAGAATCCCAGTTAGACGAAAGCGAACACATGAGCGATGTTGTTGGCGGCATTGCATGGGGACAGAAAACCGTATTGTTATGCTCCTCTGAATAACCACTTTCCGCCATAGACTCTGCAAAGTATTACGTGACAAGATGAGAGGAGGGTAGGGCACAGTTCAATTGTGCTCACTTGGGGTGGCGTAACAAAGCCTTAATGGGGCTGAGGCGATTATATCCATCATGGCAGAAGTATCGAGCCGAATGACGCGATCGCGTTATCCCCTTTCGAGAGTGGCCCACCTTCCAGACACCACGTCTCTCGATTACCCATCATTGAAGAGGGTGGAATCGACGGTGGATAGATCAAAATGAGATTTGATGTTTTGTGTTTCACGCGTCCTTCGGACTGGAAGAGAGTAGCAAATCCAGTGTACGAAATACTTCGTACTCCCCCCGATATCTCAATGCACGACATCGAGATATCAAAGCCGACCGTGACACTGCTTTTGCCCTCACCGTCCATCGTTCCGTTGTTTCACCCCTATCCCCAATATCAAGCAATCCAGCAGATGAAGTTGACAACCCAACCCTTCAGCTTCGAGCCGCAAGCCAAGAGAGAAGTCCCAAGACTTCCAAGACTTGGGGAAGAAAGCCACGAAGCTGGGCGCCCAGAACTGTCCCTGCCCAGACCCAGCATTGCTGCCCTCCCCATGTCTCCCTTCTTCCCATGTTCCCATGTAATATCACCTCCCCTCCCTCCCTCCCTCCCACCTGCACTGCATCTTCCTCGGAGACTTTCCTGATGTTTTGCTTCCCCCCAAACACCCAAAAAGAGGCTTGCCCAGCCGGGAGCTATCCAGCTTGGCAAGAGCCAAGAGATCGAGTGTTCTGTCTTCTGGCCGCCATCGAATGAAGCTGGTGAACTGGTCGCGATCCGGCGTCCTACTTCCCTTGAGGTCGTTCTTTCCCGGGGCCCGCCTTCGTGCAAGTGCCGGAGCCCACCTGGCCTTAGCGGAAACCGTTCGCATTTCACCGAGACTCGAACAGGCGATCCTATTTCCAACTACCAGGCTAGGGGAGCGCTCGGCTCCACTCTGTATCGCCAACCTTATTCCTTTACGTTTACAAACTCACAATATAAGCCGTAGTACCTTTCCCTCGACGCTAAAGCCTTTTCCCACGGGTGGGGGTCCATCCATCCTGAACAAGAAAGTTCTCACGAGGAAAGCGCCCCTTGCAAGTGAATGGGCGGCGCTAGCCATATGAGGGTCGTCACAGGCGTTTCCGATGGGAGTGGTGTATGTACTTGTTGTATATCCGAGATCATCTTCATGAGGATCCAACCCGGGATTGCATGCTTGCCCTTGACCCCAAGCTAATCCAATAAGCGGAGAAGGTAATCGGCGAGGACGTTTAATGGTCCCCGAAGATCCTACTCCCGTTCTCTCTTTTCGTCTCACAAGGATGCAGTCCCCACCTCTTTGAGTGCCCTCACATCGATCCAGGATCTCGGGATCACCGACCTTCCTGATTCTATTTTCCTTCTCTCAAACATGGATGAATGCCATGTGGGGGTTGAGTCGCTGCAACCTACCAGAAGCTTTCAATGGTATTGAAGCCAAACGCGTGTCTCCTGATGCTTTGTCGGCATGGTAAGATACCGCATTTGCTTGGATCTTGAATCCCTCACGTCTCGTCCAGATCCGTTCGTTTCTGCAGCCCAAGCGGGCGCTCTGGGCAGTGGCAACCAGGATCTTGCTCGCCGGCGAGCTAATGCAAGCCGCAAATGTAGGGTAGGACAAGAGCCTGCTGCGCAGTCTTGTTGAATCCCCTGCTTGTGAAGTCGCCAAGAGCTTGGCCTGGAGAAGAAGCACCCCCCAGGCAAACAAGCTTGTAGGTACACGAGTCGTACTTGGCAGTACAGCCCTGGTACTCCCGTATTCATATTCTAGTACCAGATGCGAGCCGTGTCTTCCCATGTCAGCCTGTTTTTTAACCCGTATGGCTGTTGAGCTTGTTCCGCGTAGTCCTCGCCTGCTGCACTCTCTTCAAACTCTCGACCCCGCTAGCCTCTTTTCATTTTTTTTTATTGCTTCCCGAAACCGAATCAGCAAGCGAGAGCTCTACCCGGCCACCCTATCCACATGATTGGGACCAGATTGTACGTTCATTGATCATCCTGGCCTGCATAGCACCTATGCATTGGCCCCCCTGGTATCCCCAGGACCGCCTTGCAGTTTTCAGCCCGCATGGCGAGATACCACCACTCAAGATCGGTCACGCCGTACTTTCTCGAGCTCCATGGGAAATGAGTCTCGATACTTTTCCTTCCCACGTCCGAGAACATCCCACCCTCAGCCTCTGCCGGTGACCCGGCTTGGTTTCCTGATCTGGAATTGCCCTTGATGCCAATGCATATGCATTGGATGTTCCCCAAGTGGAGGGTAGCAATCGAGCATGGGAGAGTCCTTCGAGAAGTTTGCCTAGGTGGGCATATTTCGAAGCTTCTGACCCCACAATCCCCCCCTCCCCGAACACAACAGTTGAGGGTAGGGTCGAGGGGGTAGGAATATCAATGTTGGCCAGGAGCCTGTGATCCTGGTCAGTCTCATCTTTCATTTCCTGCGAGCCCGCTCGAGGACAGACAAGTACATACACACATGCTTGTGCAGATGTAACTTGAGCCGCACATCCCTGACTGCTTTGGGCACTGATCTCCAGATTGTGGGTATCGAGCGGCCATGTGCCTAAGACCCTGCTTCCCAAACCGAATTCATCCTTCCCATTTCCCTTGCATTGGAACTAGTGTACCTCGGACTGACTATCAATGAGTCTGGCCCCCGTTGTCCGTGCAAGTGTGCAACCAACGAGGTGCGGGATACACTAGACAGCAACGTTCTTCCCCCACACCACTTCCTGATGCCCGCTCGAAACGGCGCAAACTGAATCAACCTCCCCGAGCTGGGGGGGGGGGGGGGGTTGGGGTTTCGTTTGGTCTTCATGGTCGCCGATCGAGGTACTGTGAGATTATACTGTAAGCCGGATCTAGACGACTGACGGCAAGGCAATGCTACTATGCTTCTCAATGGTGCATTGGGTGCCTTCCTCAAAGATTCTCGATGCTGTCGATCCTTCTTCTCCGATTAAGCTTAAAACGTCAGTGATCATTGACCAGTCATCATTTCCTGCCAGCCTAGTAGCAAACCAGGCAGCTGAACCCCCGGCGATTACGTGCTCAGTGAGTGCTCATCGCCATTTGCTTTTGCATTCTCCCAAACCACGACTATTGTCCATTTTGGCAGTCGCCTACCACACCCACGCGATACCGTGGCGTTCCGATAACCAAGTATTTTCGTACGGCGAACGAAATATTGTAAATGGCGCAATATCCTCTCGGTCAACCCGAACATTGATGTGGTTTCGGAAGCCCAATCACGAGCTAATGCGGAGGCGATTGACCATCTGCAACACAATCGCGAGACTAACGCTCGACGCGCCTTTAGACGTGGACCCCTCCCCCCCGCGCTTCCTCCGCTGCACGCCATGCTCTGCCATGGGTCAAATTATTCGGCTTTTTCCCGTCCATTCAGGTTGCTTGTCCCAGTGGACGGCGTTCCATCTCAGCCCCAACCACTTCGTGACTTTTGCAGAGGGATGAGGACAGGAGTCTGGACTCTGCACCATGCATCTGCACTATTGGGACTATTGCCTCGATGGCCGGCAGGATCCATGTTCGGGGAGACCTCGTGTCGAGATCCCATCGCGGACCTAAGCGTGCTCTGGTGAATAAGTCCGTCTCTTGAAAAGAGCTCTCCTGGCCTGGGAAGCCGCGCGCCCAGCTAGACTAGGACTTCGCCGGAGCTAGGACCCTGGACGTAGAGCACGCGACAAGGAGCAAGAGTGCAAGGCCAAGAAATGCATCGAACGGAATTCGCAGAATGTGAAGATATCCGGATTTCTCCGCATCATGCCTTCCGCAGCACCGTCCGAAGAGACTGTCCACCACTCGGGCAACACCGAGGATAATGAGGGTATTCCGTGGCCAAATTGTAACCAGTAGCCTTGGCTAGCCAGGCTTGGCAATCCTTCAATCCTCGAATTGTTCTCGCTCGGTAACATGGGGTTGGTTGGCAATAACCCCTCTCACGTTGGAGAGCGCTAGGCAGAGGCCGATCTTACATCTCCAGGACGCCGGATCACCGCTGCCATTCTTTACTTGGCACGCGAACCCTCGACTAGAGCCAGGTAGTCCCCAAGAACACATTGGCATTGTTTAGACATCGCAGCCTTGCGTCTGTCGGATTTTTGTTGATGCGCCGCCCCGTGTGTTGAATAGAAAAATCTTCCGTTCCGATCTCGCCGAATCCGGCAGAGCTTGTGTCGTCCCGAGACGGCAATCTTATTGGTTGGAAATAGAGTGACCCCGCAGCCGTTCGTGATGCCGATCTTCGTCACCTACTTTGCTTCTTAATATATTTGAGTGTGCATGGCAGTTTAGGCTTGAGTATTCTTTATATGATCTAAATGCATCTTTTACCGAAATGCTCGGGTTCTCCATTTTAGGCTGCGCAGATTATCTCCTTCATTTGAAATAAATTAAGGAATCAATTCAGTCTGTCAATCCTCGACACTTGACCGACCCGGGCCTTGAACTCATAGCTTGGACCAGTTTCTGCGGCCTCAAATGAGTGGATTCGTGCGGATCGGTAGTGGCCCGGATAGCTCGGGGGAGGTATGAGTCCATGGCACTTGAAAGCGGGACAGAATATGACGGCTCCATTCTTCTCTTCATGTTTAGAATTGGGGTTGAGGGAAGGCCCGACAGGGCGTGAGTCCCGTCTTTTCTTCCAGTGGTTTTCTCCTACACATATTCGAGCTAACCTATTCCAACGACGAAGATTTACGGCATCCTGGTTCCTGGCCATTACATGCCGTCTTTCCCCAGCAGAGAGAGCGTAGCCGGGCGACGGCGCTGGTCACGGGCCATGGCTCCCATACATCCGGGTCAGCACTGTCACTCAGCAGATACCTGGAGCTCTTCTACCGGGTGTGGTCATGACCCTATTTCCAGGTCCATCTAGCCCCATGTTTTTCTCTCAAAATAGGAGTACAATCTCCATGTAAATCACCCCAGAGGCAGTGTTGAACTGCAGCATGATACCCATCCGACTCCTACACTGTCTGTAATACTGGAATGTCACCATTACTTTAACAAGAAACTCCCCATTCCTCCACGGATGCAGACCTCCGAAAAAGTAATCAAGATCGGCGCGAGCTTCCCCGCGTGTGGCAGCTATGTGGCCCTATGATGTCCCTGCATATTGCTTCTAGTCTGACAGTAGTCTTTACACTGCCTTCTTCCCGAGGTCTTGCTTTATTCTGTTTGTTCTCTCCGGGGTATGTCCACAGGGGCTGTGTGTGGGGTAGTTCGCGTATCGCTTCCGAGGCTAGGTCTTAGTTTATTGCATCCCGAGCTCGCGTAAGGCACTGGAAGGGGGAGAGACACGACTATGTGAGCTCATGACACCGTAAGGGCTCTCTACGTCGAAAGAGAAGCAGAGACCCAATCTTTAGGTTTTCCTGGTTGAGCTTCCTGTCGGTGGATGCATGGATCAACTACCAATCTACTCAGTACGGTGGAGGACGGCGCGTATAGTGCCCTATTATTAGCTTGCTTAGGGACGACTGACTGGGAAATTTTCTGAGTCTTGAAGAAAGAGAAAAAAGCGATTGTCAAGAAAGGAAACATATACAGCTCTGCTAAGCTACAAAAGTGAAAACCCCGCAACCTCCACATCCTCCTCAGTACATCCTCCTGCTTGCCAGAGCACACGAAGCGATTTCATATCTCATACTAGGCCTCCGTATCGTAGAAAAAGGCCTGAGACTTAGACACTAACGGTGGAGCCGATGGGCCCGAAGCGAATGTTGCTGTAGATAACGGTAGCCTTGAATCGGGTATCAGCGCATGTTGTCACAATGCAGTATTCACTTTAGGGACGATGCAACTTACAGAGCCGTGCTCGCCCTCGACGTCACTAGGGACGCCAGAGTCTTGAGGGCAGTCGCCTCGGTCGCCACCAGGCGTACCGGCCTTCTCGGGCGGGTAGCTGGAGTCGAGCCAGAGCATGTTTGCGTAGTGCTGTGGCAAGGTTAGAAGGATCCCCCCATGGCCCCGCGCCATTTTTATTTGCATTTTAAGATGCAGAAGAGGAAACGGGAAAGGGAGAGGAAAAAAAAGCAACAACTCACATCATCCCAGAGAGACATGACCAAGACCCACTCGCTGTTAAGGGCTTCGTTCATCTTCGACCAGCCACCGACCTCATTGAAGCGGTCGCGGTCACCAAAGGCCTCGAATTGGTTCTTGCAGAAGTCTTCGTTGAGCCTGTTGCCGGATACGCCCTCGACAGTGGTCTCGGGCATATCGATCTTCTTGCCGTCTTGAACGAAGAATTGATAGATCTCGCTCTCCTTGAACTGGGTGACGACACTGCCAAGGTGAAGGCCAATTCAGTATTTTAAACTTGTATCCCTTGGGTCCCCTAGTAAGGAGGGTTGGCATTGCGACAAACTTACGTGAAGACTTTGGAGGTGTCGACGGTCTTGCCCTTGCCGTAGAAGTCTTGGACGCCCATACGGTAAGGGTTGAAATCGCAACCGTTGGGATCGCAATCACCGTTGAATCTCTCCTCGGAGTAGGTACCACCACATCCGGTATCCGTACAGACGTGGTACTCATTGGTCTCACAAGGATGAGGTGTCACGGCCGAAGAGTGGGCATTGGATTCTACAGGTAAGGGATCATCGTCAGCCAAGAGGTGCCAAGAGCGCCGAGCCATGAGGCCAAGACATTGGCATCATGGAGAAGAATATTGCCAAGGCCTCACAGGGCTGGATGGATAGCCGCAAATGCTGTGAAACGTAAAACGGATCGAATAAAAATTCAAGACTCACCCCAGACATCCATCTCGGCGCAGCAGCCTCCCATAGCACCCACGCCGGCGTTGGCGTCGTTGGATGAGGCTTCCCACCCTTCGACGTTGGCCTAAGTGTCCGCTTGTGTCAGCATTATCACAAATTGAACGACAGGGTGATGCGATAAATTCTCCACCACTTACCTTGCCACCGACGAACTTGAGATCACGAGCACATTGGGCATCGCAGTAACCAGTACCGTACTTGGCACCGGCCTTGTTGGTAGAGTATCTGGCCTTGCCGCCGTCTTCGTCCATCATGACGAAGTAGAGGGCACCGTTGAGACCACACTCGAGGGTGGAGAGGTCAACGTCGAAGGTGAACTCGTTGTCCATGAGCTTGAACATCTGGTACTTCTCGGCGCCATTCATGAGGTACATGCGAGAACCTAACAAGTACAAGTGTTAGTAGGGTAATGGCGAAGACAAGAGAAAGGTATGGGGGACATACCGATGTTGGTACCGTAATCATGTTCAGTGACGAACTGAAGACTGAGGGAGTCACCACTAGCCTTGACACCATAGGTCTTGCTGTAGTCGGCACCCTCAAGGACACAGTTGGATGTGCAGTCCGACTCGCCGCTGCAGTTAGAGGTCCATTCATTACCGTCATAGCAGTTATCGTAGCCACCTTCAACATGGACCCAACGCCAGTTGGAGTCAATGACGACCTCGCCGTTGACAGTCTCGCAGCTTCCGGCACCACTGCATCGCTTCCACGTCATCTTGGGATGGGTCTCGCTCTGCTCCGTGCCCACACCTTGGGCAGCGACAGCGGCGAGAAGGGACGCGAATACAAGTTGGCCGTACATGGTGATTGGACCGTGGGTCACAAGTGTGTTGCTTAGGAACAAGGGTGTGGCTAAGATCAATGGTGTGATGGGGACTTGCTCCAAGCTAGGCTCATATACTAGACTGGAGTGGGCGAGAAATGTATGTTGGTGGCACACAGCAGAGCTTTATATACAGGCAATGACGGAGTAGTTCGGTCGTCCACCTCCCCCATACACTCATCAATACCCTTTTCATCTTGCTCTCGCCCTTAAGGAGGAGTCCTTGGAAGCCTAGATAGAAAGGAAAAATGAAAGCTTGAAACACGATAGTAATCCGACAGAAATTAAGAAGCGGGGTCGAGAATGAATCGGCATTTCCTGAGATCATGGAGTTACACTAAATATCGAGTAGATCCTCATGTATGGTGCGCGTGGTTCCATCTACGAGAAGGAGCTGGGCTGTGTGTGTATACGTGGGTGCTTCGAAAAGAGGTGGTCCGATGTATCGCTACGAGGACCATGGGTTGTCCTTGATATTCTATAACGTACCATAGAATGTTAAAAACTTATTGGGATATTGAATGGCACCCTATATATCAAAACTTGTAGATTGGAAAGATTCAGGGGTGAGGGAGGATGGAACAAGGTCATGGGATGTTTCGCTACTCACGACGTCCGAACACCGATGTATATATCTCGGTCACTGAACACAGTCGATACACTTAAGCTGAGGGTGGGCAGCATCAATATCTGGGATGATCGGTGTCCAGCACTCCAAATCCCGGAGACGGGACACGATTGGCTGCCGGGTATTGCCGTGAATATTATGGAGGGTGGTACGGAGTGTTGCGTGGACAGCATCTCCTCAATCAAAATCCATGAATCCAGAAAAATGCTCTCAAATGAGCAAAAGATGCTTCCATCCCCGCATTCTCGTCGACGACACCCCCGCAAGTCTGGCCGCATTAGCCGAAGATTTGCTCTAGGAGATTCGCCCCGACAAAGTCTTGCTGGTGGGCTCCACAGCCGAGATCCCTACGGGTTGGAAGCATGCTCGGCGAGACTGCGAAGTACCAGCGTGGCGATGCATTTCCCTTCTGAGCGGAGCTGCCGGCTCCGAAGATTGCCCCACAGTTGACGACGAGGGTAGAGCCACCACGGGTCGTCTTCTTTGGAAGCGTCGAACGCTTACCGGTGCGCATATGGTGGGAAATTGGAGATGCGCATGTTCTCCTCAGGGGTAAGCATCAGGAGTCAAATTTATTTTGTGACTAGGGCCGTAATTTAACACTTTTTCTTTGCTTGATTGTTTTTTGGGTAGCACTGTTCCATGACTAGTGTTTCTCGTCTGTGTGGTTAGGCTATCGGTGGTGTCACTGCATGCATTTTGATGAGATGGCCGCCTTATTGAGTCTGATATAACGTGGGGAAAGTGAAGAACACACTGACTCCACGACCTCCCCCTCTTCCCGGATGGCATGGGTGAGCCCTGTTCGACATTTTGTCTCTTAGTAGAGGTGAGAAAGCTCATTGTTCCTACAGAGGGAGCACAACATATTCCTGGACCTCTTTTTTTCCCCAGTTTCCTATCTGTAGTGTCATTTCTACAAGAGTGGGGATGTCGCATTGCTCTCCCATGCTGGAGAAAATTGAAGGGTGGCTTCTAAATCGACCGGCGGTATTTTGGGTCGCAAGCTCATGCCATTGCCTGGCTTCGCCCTTCAGTGCAATTCGATGGGGAAGGGTTCCTTCCGAACCCTGAAGCCTGATAATAGACGAAGGATCTACGTTTTGTTGTACAGCATCTTCTATGATATCATTCGATGTGTCCTACATATATCAGTCAAAACTCAATTGATCCGAACCCCCTCAAAACCACCTACAGACAGCTTAGAAGCTGCGGGTTTATTTACTCCTGGCTACACGGTCCGGTAGAAACGCATGATCATCAATGATGATTTGCTTGGAGCTATCGCGTCGGACCGCTGAGCCTGAGGGATGGGGCGGGGGGTAGCGTCACATAAATGCAAGGGTCCGAAGGAAGTGCCGAGGAGAGGGGAGGGAGGAGGGGAGGGGGAAGGCGAAGGGGATCGATGCACAACGGAGATTGGAGTGAAAGCGTGAGGAACTGGATGGAAGCAGTACTATGGGTGGGATGGGTCGACTGTGATACAAAGACAATAGTGACAGTGACAAGGTAACATGCACCCACCATCAGCAATGTCAAGGCTAGATCCCACATGCAACCAACCAGACGACACAGCTTGAAGCCAAGCTCTGCGCAGTCACGTTGGGTTCATCGAAGATGCAGGTACCCTTCCCCCAATCATCAATCCCAACCTCCAACCTGATGTATATGGTACCACGCTTATCTCCAAAGAGGGTCATGCCATCACGTCTTCCTTGATGGCGTGCGTCAGCTATATGCAGCGTAGTAAATCAGAAGGGGGTTAAAGAGGGAGGCTCTTCGTCATTGGGGTCGATATTCTTCGCTTCTTCATTTTTATACTAAGCATCAACGATTCTACCATCGAGAAGAGGAAAGGGTAAGTCATAATCTCATGAGTCGCTTCAGTACATAGGAAAGTGTTTCCAAAAAGCCTCCCATCATTCAGTCTAACCCACCTCGCTAGTTAGTTTATCATCATAAATCTCATAACACTTTCTAAGAAGCGACCAAGTTCTTTCAATCTGACCAAATACACAAGGAAAAAGCACAACGGGGGGAGGGTATCACAAGCGCACGCCGAAATCATAAAAAGGGGACGAGTCATTACATGATACAAAGAACGGGGCATGGAAAGAACCGCACCGATCTCTCAGCAAATCACGTACTCTTCCATCTCCTTCTGTCCTTTCTTCCACTCCTCAATGGCCTCGCCGTTCATGTACCCGTCGACATAGACATCTCCGACGAACCGATACTCCCCATGGCCTTCGGGTCGCAGAATCACGGGTGAGTAGCACCCCTGGGGAACGACGATGATATCTCCGGGGGCCATGAAGCCGGTTCCCATGCCTACAAGGCTGTCGTTCTGAGTGACGCATAGGCACCTACCCATCATGCGACCGCCACACGTATCCTTCACGATGCGCTTCTGCGAGACGAGAGATATTTCCTGGGCCGAGGTTGCGTACGTCGTGAGCTCCCGATCCAGAGTCAGGAAAGGCAACCTCTCTCGAATCATCGACGCGAACGCCTGGAAGCAGATACGGGACCATTTCCGGGCATCCTTGAGCTGCGGCGGCAACTGGGCAACGCACAAAGTTCGGCAGAAGACCTCGCGTAGATCGGCGTGTTCCTCCTTGCTCTGCGGCTCGCGATCACCCATGAGCAGGGCTCGCCAGTGCAAGAAGGCCATTAGATGGTCATCTACAGAGCACAATGTTCCGACGGCAACGCCACGGGTCTTGACGACGTCGAGAAACACGGCCGATATGCAGAGCTTGGATCTCCGCTCCTTGAACGACCACTTTGCCTTTGTCGAACCTGATGCCTTGAAGTCATAGTTTAGCCCAAGAGATGTAGTTTGCGGCATGTGCGACCAATCCGGCGTCCAGCTGGGGAGGTTATGCGGGCTAGAATGGGAAGGGAAATGGATAGACTCGCAAATCACGTCCAGACGCTCAGTTGTCGTCACGAGGTAGTCTACCACATTGATGTACACGTCCCTAACGGTCAAGTTGTAGTCGGGTTTGAAGTTCTCCCGCACCTCTTCGGGCAAGAGACCCAGGATACCAAATACCTTGTCATGGGGAACGGAAGCCTGCTTGCTCCTGCAGGCGCGGAGGATCTCCAAGATGGAACTATCACCAAAGGATAGCAGCGCCGAGACATCCGGGAGGCTACCTGGGCCGTGGCGGACAAGCACGTCGACGTAGGGTACTCGACTTCGAGTCATGGACTGGGGCGAGTTGTCGAACGGCGTCGAGTGGAAAGTCTGGGCCAGGTCATCCTTGTGCCTCAGGAAGACCTTGCTCGCCGTCCTATAAACGTTCCACGAGAGGCGAGTGGGACCGCAGTAGACCTCAACGTTGGTGGCGTTGAAGATTTCTTGGACCACCCAGAGCCGTGACCAATATTCCCGCTCAAACACGCGGACTACGGCGTCGAATTCGCGTCTTCGAGCCTTGGAGTTGATGAGCTCCTTTATGTGGGCGGGCGATTCGTCGCGGCGGTGGGCAATGTGACTCAGGAGCCGCATGGCGAGACCGCTCTCCTCCGCCTCGGGGCCCAGCCAGACAGATACCGACTGTGCCTTGGAGAAGATATCCTTCATCAATTGGACCTGGACGGTCCGCTCCTCGCCGTTGCTCTGGTCGATGCAAAGAGCGTCGGCCCACACGGTCACCACACCGTTCCTGCGGCGTAAGGCTTTCAGCGCCCCATAAAGACTGGTCGTGATAGGCTTGGAGACGCCATCAACTTGGATGTTCTGAGTGTGGCCCGAGTCGCCCCACGCATACGATATGGCAACGTACTTGGGAGCGTTGTCGAGCGGGACTTGGATAAGCTCACACCTCAGGGCCGACATCCTCTCGGGCAGGATTCGAACCAGTCGAATCTGCCGCCATTCCAATGCTTTGTAAACCAACGGCTTATCCGTGGGTGCGGTGCGTGGCGGCGCCACAGACTCCACCCCGGCCGTGGAGCTTTCTGCAGTCTCGGACTCGGCGATGCGGCTCGGGTTGGGTGGACGCAAGATTTCTGGGTATATTGGCGTCGAATACGACATTCTATGCATGTCCTTCGGACCGAACGGGGCCCCGAAGGGCATACGATCACGCGCATACGGATCGGCGGCCCAATCAAGGGGTGCCGAGTACATCGAGCTGCTGGGGGCTACCGACGCGGATCGGATATGCACTCTGGGGGGTTCGAACCAGCCAGGGACCGGCGTGGGAGGAATCGGTTCGGAGTAGGGAAAGGGAGGACGCCCGAAGCCAGGACCGTGGGTTAGTGGCTGGCTGCCGGGAGGGAGCGACGGATTGATGGAGCGAGCGGGGACATTTCGGTGGTAGACCGACTCATCGTCAGAATGGTAGCCATTCTGATGATGTGGCCGGAAGGGATTCTCCTGTTGCTCGGGTGGGTCGTTGGGAGGCCACGCGTAGGACGCCATTCAAGTTGTTGTGTTTACGTTTCAACTGCGATGGTGGGGGTGAATTATTCCCTCGACTCGACGGTGAAGGGCGGCGCTATCGAGGACTGGGGATAGGAAAGAGTCCTCCGGTCGTATGAAAAAGCTGCTGCTGCTAAGTTGAATTGCTGAGCTGGCAAAGAAAAGTTTTCACTTGCGTCGCCTGGAAAGCTGCAAGGACAGGAGAGCGGCCATTTAGAGACCAGGTGGTCGAATGTTTCTGCACCTCATCCTTTCGTAGGGCACGAATTTCCGAGGGCATCAATGCCAAGGAGTTTTTCACGATAAATGCTTAGTCACGAAACGGGAAGGTACGGGATTGGCCCATTCCCGCTCCGTTCGTCTCACATTGTCGACGTTGATAGGCCGCTCTGGGCATGGCATGTTCACCAGCCTGACACCTCCTTTTTCATGCTGGGACATGGATCGATGGTAATTTGAGGCGGGCACGACCAATTACGGGCGGATGGAGGTTTTCGGTGATCTTCTTCCCCGCACCCCTTTGCAGCCTGGGTCAATTGGGCGAAGAGATATTGGGTGCTTCGTCGCGTATCTGTGGCTGTGCCGACCAAGGATTTGCGCTAGCGAGATAAATGTATGGGTGATTTCCTGTTCTAATCTTGCTCGCCTCTGTTTTTCCCAAAATCATCCACGAGGCGGGAAGGACATGGGCTACCTTGCCTACATGGGGAACACTCGTTCGTACCAGGCCTTGGAATGTCGGGTTGAGATGTGATATTTGGGGCCTGGTTGCGTACAGTCCAGTCTGATGAGTGGACTCATTGTCCTCCAGAGTCGACGACGACTGTGCCTTGTTCTCTCTCTTCTCCCTATTCATTCGTACGATTCGTACGAAGTCCTCAACTGAAAATGGACTCTGCTCTGAGCACGGGCCTGGCAGACAATCTTGGCCTAGGCCTGGGTCACAAGCTCTCTTCTCCCACGTGGCGAAGTCGCAGGAATGCTTGTTTGAAGCATTGAAGCATGCATGGACCCGCAGACAGACGCCATTCGCTGGCAGGTGCCTACAATGTAGTTAGCACCCGTCAGCGGCATGGGCTGTCCTTCGTGGAAGAGGAAATGAAGCAAGAATTCTCAGGTACTTCGAATCACGGAGGTATTTCTCATGGAGCCACTGGGAATGCGGACCCTTGGCAAATGTTCCTCTCCCAGGCGATGGAATTCGAATCCTTCTTTACTTAGTTCCTTGATCATAGCCCTATTCAATGCTGTTCACGGCTTCTCCTTTTCCTTCCAAATTAGACCGCTAGGTAGCGGATGCAGCAGATCATCTGCAGCGATGAGGCTCCAAGCTGCCATCACAAACCGCCTCGGCTTCCGAATATGTTTCGCGGGGATGTTCCAGGAGCCATGGATAAAGTAGAGACTCAAACCTTCCAGATCCGCCGTTCGGTATTGATCACCAGCCTCACAAGACTTCAAGTTACTAAGATTGTCTACGTGGATGGATTACACCCCACGCATACCCAGCTCCATCTCTCCTGAGGGTATTATAGGCGCACTCCAGATTACTATGTGCCGTGTACATCTCTAATTGAAAAGTGGCCGCTTTTCACGTTTCCATCCTCTTCCTCGTTCCTCCATGCCTAGCAATCGAAATGCCGTCATTTCTTGGAAGATATTTTTATGCCTACGATAACAGCTAGGAAGAGAGCCAGACATTTCTAACCATGCGAGCGAACAGTTAGATGTAAAAATCTCTATATCTACGAGCTATAACTATTTTCCTGGAGTAGGGGACGCCCTACAAAGTGATAGGCAGTAATACGCAAGAAGGTTAACCTCCTTGTTCGAGGGTCGACAACATTGCCCGTAAGATGATGGAGCTAACCGGATAAATTCAGTATGGTTCCTCTTATTGGATAGGCTATGCCGGCGGGTTGGGTTAGTGGCACAACCAAGGGAGAGGTTACATTGATCAAGTGGATTCCCACCCCGCTCCTGCCCGGGTCCGTCTCCCGGTTCCCGGACATCATGGATACTGTCTTGTGAGGACGATGCGGGGTTCCGCGGATCCCCTCAGTTTGTCGACTCTTGGTCATCCGCCAATACAAAACGGCTGGTCGCCCAAGTGTCCATCTTGAAGGATTCAGGACTCTCCAATTCCCCCCCGACTCCTCGTGGTTCTAACAACACTACCCTACACCTGCAAGTCAAAATGCCTCTCGTGCGAAACCCCATCCTCCCTGGGTTCAACCCCGATCCATCCATCCTCAGGGTTGGTGATGACTACTACATTGCCACATCAACCTTTGAGTGGTATCCCGGAGTACAGATCCACCACTCGAAGGACCTCGCAAACTGGGAACTCCTGACGAGACCCTTGAATCGAAAGAGTCAGCTCGATATGCGGGGGAACCCTGATAGCTGTGGTATATGGGCACCCTGTCTCTCGCACGATGGAAAGAACTTTTGGCTAGTTTACACGGACGTCAAGAGAAAGGATGGTTCGTTCAAGGATACTCCAAACTACATCACAACGGCGACTTCGATTGAGGGACCATGGTCGGATCCAATTTATGTGAACTCGTCCGGATTTGACCCTTCCCTCTTCCATGATGACGACGGCCGAAAGTGGTTCGTGAACATGCTGTGGGATCACCGTGCTCGCCCGAGGGTCTTTGCCGGAATTGTCCTCCAGGAGTTCGATCCCGCTACGGGAAAGCTTGTCGGACCGAGGAAGAATATCTTTAACGGAACGGAGTTGGACCTTGTCGAGGGCCCGCATCTTTACAAGCGAAACGGCTGGTACTACCTCCTGACCGCTGAAGGAGGTACCGCATATGAGCATGCCTGCACACTTGCGCGTTCCCGAGATATATGGGGACCCTACGAAACACACCCGCAAAAGTACATCGTCACATCAAAAGACTCACCCTGGGCAGCGCTACAGCGAGCAGGGCACGGGGATTTTGTCGACACACCAGATGGCAAGACATACCTCGTCCACTTGTCCGGCAGACCCATCACCCAGAAGCGAAGGTGTGTTCTGGGACGCGAGACGGCTATTCAGGAGGCCTACTGGGGAGATGACGACTGGCTCTATGTCAAGAATGGGCCAGTCCCATCCCTGTACGTCGACTTACCCGGACCGCGAGATGAGGCAAAATACTGGACGGAGATGAAATACACTTTTGAAAACGGGCTGCACAAGGACTTCCAATGGCTCAGGACTCCTGAAACGGACCGTATTTTCCGCCTTGAGGATGGAAAGCTCACCCTGATCGGGAGGGAAGCCCCCGGTTCGTGGTTTGAGCAGGCCCTTGTTGCACGCCGCCAAACACACTTCTCCTACGACGCCGAGACAGTCATCGACTTCAGTCCGTCCGACGAAAGGCAATTTGCTGGCCTCACGGCCTACTACAGCCGCTATAACTTCTTCTACCTCACGGTGACAGCCCACTCTGACGGTCAGAGGGAACTTCTCCTCCAGAGCTCCGAGTGCTCGTGGCCCGACGGCAACCTCACCAAACCACTCCCGGAGGGGGTCCAGATTCCCAATGAAGGCAAGGTGAAGTTGGCTTTGACGATTCGCAGTGACGAACTTCAATTTTACTACGCGCTTGAGGGAGATGCGCTGAGGAAGATTGGACCGGTGTATGATGCATCGATCATTTCTGACGAGTGTGGAGGGCACCAAGCGCATGGCAGCTTTACGGGTGCGTTCGTTGGAGTTGCTTGTTCGGATTTGAATGGGACTGCGATAGAGGCAAAGTTTGACTACTTCGTCTATCGACCAGTACAACATGGGAGCGATCGATACGACATCAAATGAGGGATGATGATCACTACGCCAAGAAGATGGAGATATATCAATGACTCATTACTCGAATATAAAAATGGATGAGCAGCCCAGAGGCCCTCCATTCGGCGTTGTAGACATCTATGTGAACATGACATTTTATGAGTCCAATGCTTGCTTGAAGAATAGATCGCAGAGCGCAGATGCAAAAATCAAAATGCAGGTAGTTCACAGTGGGTGAGCTCATAGGGCATTTAGCAAGACAAAGAAGGATACCAATCCTCCAACAAGCATACTGCTGATGCCCGAAGTTGCCGCGCCAGAATCGCCGGAGCCTGAGGTTCCATTTGTGCTTGAGCCACCAGTACCGCCTGTGTCACCCGTACTATCGTTGCCATTGCCACTGCTTGCAGAAGTTGTCTCGTTGCAGAGCACGAAGCCGTTCCGAGTGGGGGCGTTAGTATGGGTCATGGCGCCGGCATAAACGCATGATTGCTGATAGTTGGGGTCCACGACAACACGATCAGCCCCAGGGGATTCTGGGAACTTGGAGTTAGCTTCTTCTGATCACCTCTATAGACACGGAATACGGGTTGGGGGAATGAAGGGAAAATAAAATCATGACGTCATCGTGAGCTTTAGTGTGAGATGGTATGAAATCGAGCGACTTACGTCCGGTGTAGTTGCCGGATTTTAGAATGGGAAACTCCTGGTATGGTCCAGAAGTGGCAAACACGAGGCCTTCTCGGTTGTTGAATCGATGGGGGTACTTGTTGGTCCCGAGCTGCTGGTTCGTGGCGATCAACCTGCAGGCTTCGTCAACGGCCTCGTTGACCTGCGTCTGAGTATATTTGTTAGTGCCACACGTAACGGACTCGATGCTGGAGGTCCCCTGGGCGGCGGAGAGGCCCAGGAGGGAAAGAACGACGGATATTTTGAGAATGTTCATTGTTGCGGACTTCGGGTAGGATTGATGGCTGAAGATAGTTTAGCGGAACGAGCGATGACGCGTGTACATTTGCAACCCTCGGAAATGGGCTGAAGCCTGAACGTCACTTGGAGCTGGGCGAGCTGAATATTTTATGAAGTACTTGTACTGGTTACTAATCAATTGAGGCAACCGATCAGGAGCGAAAGTGGAACCGAGGATGAGCCGGGAAACAAAGATACAAAGGACGACATCAGAAAACAACCTTGCGCAAGATGATTGCTACATGTATCTAGGACGAGACCAGAACACCCGAAAGAAATCAGAATTGTCCTTTCAAAACATGCCCTATAAACGCATTCGCCGCGTTATAGGGCCGGCATAGCTGATTAGGCTCCGCAAGGAAAGCCTGTGTTTCCAACTACTAAATCTCAAGTTCCTCCTTGTTTGACTAAAGTTGATGTCCTGTAACGCCGTCATGATCATGTCAGTTCTGCGCATGCCACCCATCTCCAAGTGGGACAGACTGCTGATTATATAGCCTGGGTTAGGTTGACATTGAAAGAAATCCCATCCTAGACGCTAGACCTTGGAACAGGAAGGGGAGGCTAAGAAAAAGACATAAGAACGCCATTCATGCAGGAGCAAAAGAGCTGATCGGTAAGTTAATTACCTCGGCGAAAAGAGGAAGATCCCCCTCCCCCCCTTGACCTTATGGTGTTTATAGCACTGACAGTTGTGAACCCCAACTGGAACATATTTGCAGATCCTTCTCATGGAATTTCTGCTGGGCGACTCGCTATGAGAAATTGTTGTTTCACGACACTTCAGCAGGTATTCGGCCTTCTCGGTGAAGGCTGAAGTGTTGGTTGACACAACATTACGTCGCTGGACGTATAGCCACTGGCGCAACTCGGAGCTGGGCTTCGGGAACATAGTACACGTGCTCACACACGAAATCAATTCCGATCTACCCGTGCCCTTCCTCCATCTAGAATAAGTCTTGCCTGATCTGCTACCCAAATGTCCGCGCTCGTTGAGGCTAGCCTGAATAGACTCTCTTCATCGCAAAACGAGCGCTGATCATCAAAAACGCTTCAGCCAGCTGAAACTGGAGGATGTTCCGCAGCCGGATCAAGCCATTAATCAGGGCCTCCTTAGGTGTAATCGCGTAACCTATAGCCGACCACAGTGCAAGGAAACTCCAGACTAAACAAGTCTTCTGCGGACCCGGACGCACATTCAGCGCCGCCCTGTCCACAGCGCAAGACAGAAACAGGGTAGCCCAGGCTATAACTGTAACAGCTACAGCGGAGAATGGAGAATAGCCCAGAGCTCCACAGCAAATAATAAAAGTTATTATTTGTTGAGTAATGAAGAATATCGAAGAGGAAACTGCAGTCACAAAGGCAGTGGTTATGGCGTTCGCTAAGTGTTCGTCGAGGAAGACGAGTGGTGGAAGCGGCATCGGAACGGCCAACCTGGGTAAAAGGCGTGTCGCTACGATGACGAGGAGGAGCACACCCCTACTGCCCCATGGAGTTACTACAGCTGCTGCCTTCTCTAGGAGTTAGTAAAAGGACGAGGTTAGGTTACGATAAGTTGGCTCACTTCCTTCCCCTATTGACTCTGACATTTTCCTACTCTGCGAAGTGAAAGAGGGGATATTCCAGTGGGGTTTGCGGTTTCATTCATGGGCAAAGGGCGAAGTTAGTTGGGGCATAGCGTATGTCGGCCGTAAATTCATAATAGAGAGACTGACACGTTCACTGCCCCTCCCAAGATCTCATGGCTACTGTTTATATAACCCATCGGACCACCATCAAGTCAAACACAAGCCCAGAGAGCTGTAGAACCAACATGAGAGGCGTCCGAACTTGGTCTGAAGGAATTCATATGCGCCGTACCGCATCCTTTCCATGGATATGTTGACCCTGGCATGACGCGACAAACAAAGCCAAGGAGGCGACCTACAAAATCCGACCAAGGTACACGAACTCATAAATCATGAGCTTAAAAAGTCAGAGACAAAGGAAACAGGAATGACCCCTTCGTCCTCGGGATATCTGCATTCTTTCTATTGCTGGGGCCCTACAGAGCCAAACAACATCCAGAAATCATCCCTTCGAACGCGGAGGGGCCAAGAATGGCGGCCATTCCCAAGACTGCCTATTACAAAGCCCTGTTCGAAGCAATCGTGGTAGAAACTCCACAGATCTTCCTAGACCCTTGTAATGGGTAGATTTGTAAGGAAATACTGAAAGGATTGATAAAACACATTTCCAGATAGATTCTCGAGTATGGAGAAAAGGAGAAGATGAATGAACAAGAATGAAACACTTCCTTCGTCCCACATGGCGTAATGGATGACATTTATCGCTTCCTACTTGATTCTAAATACCTATATAATTCTGGGCTGGTTTCCTCCCCATTGCTTCTGCTCCCCGGACGGATCAGCCATCGCGTTAGCCCACACGGGACCTGCACACTCGATAGATTAGTAGAAAACCTTACCATCCGCTGAAGTATCTAGTGTTATCCTTCCTATAATGGACGCCGAAGTGGCAGCCATAATGGGTGCAGGTGAGGAGGTGGTAGAGTGTCTCTGCGGTCTTATATCGGGCGAGAAGCCGTTGGCGGAAATTGCGGTAGCTTTCTCGAAATATGTTACAGCAGCGTATTTCGATGTCCGCGGCCGCCTCCAGACAATCTGGTTGGCCTTCTTCGACATCGTCGGAGAGACACCTCCCGAGGACCAACAACGGCTGGTGGACTTCGTACTTCAGCTACGAAAGACGACAGCCGTGAACGATTCGGGGCAGGCTATTTTCTATAAACTTGATGGGCACTTATGGCATGACCTCCCCGGATTGAGGAGAGCTGCTCGTGATTATCGAAACTTCAGTAAGATGCCCCTTTCGGAATTATGCACCATTGAATTCACAGTTGTTCACTAGATGGATTGATGTGTTGCATACATGTGCGCATCCATCGAGGTTGCCCATTCACGGTTCGCACTGGCTAGACTACTGACGGGCAGTGTCCAAATCAACAGACGTTCGTCACCCAAAGATTATTATCAACGAGAAGACGGCTTTTCACAACGTGTCTGCGTTCTTGGCCCGCCTCACCAACATGGCTTATGACCCTAGCGATTCCAGGGACCCACTCAACTACTCCTCTCTCGCCCTATTGGCTTTGCTAGAGACATTCGATGAAACGGAAACCCATGGTGAGCGTGACTACGCCGCTATCAGGAGCGCATCCATGTGGATTCAGTACTGCGGGGATTCTCTGAAGGAATTGGCATTGAGGGAGCAAGACAAAATGGATGCCGGGTCCGGCATCCTGGGGGAGAAGTTTAGGGACAAACAATGGAAGGGCTTGGTGCAGGAGAAGTGGGAGGTTTGGAAAGCAGGCTTTGAGGAGGTGGAGGACTCAGTCGCGGAGGCGAAGACAGCGGCCCAGATAATGCGGGAGCTTCAGATCGTAACAACCACGGGGCTGAGCCCATCTTAGAAGAGATAGATAACCGCGAATACCGTTGGTTAATTCGTGATTGTTTAGATTTGTTCTTAACATAACACATTAGCCAGACACAGATGTTTACCCTTTCCACGATATCTATAAACAAGACATGAGATGAGGGTGGTTGATGTTGATGCAGCGCAGCCCTTGCGGTCGGCTGTTTTTCCAGAAGGCCCATGGTGACAATGATTACGTTGCTATGGAGAACGCAGAATGTAGATTCAGTACAGTCGGGATGCATTAATTAAAGTGGTAGGAGAATGAAGGCCAGTTCTCGGCCTGTAAGACCACTTCATTCCATTGCAATGATACCTCTAGCTACTCCTTCCACGTCCACCGCTGACACCATGACGACCGTGACCCAGAGCGCCTGCCCTACGAGTCCTCTTACGCCCTGAAAGACCAGCACCGCTACCCCTTCCAAGCCAGGACGCCCTGCCACTATTTAAGCTGATCAGCACTTTCATCAGCTGGGTGCTAATGAGTCGCATCTGTTGCTCCAGTCACAGCCCCAATGTAGTTGTTCATACCTGCCTCTTTGGATGTCTCGTTTAAAAATAAGCCTTGTGATTTTTACATATTCTCTACTCGTCCTCAGAGAATATTTGCGGTTGAAACTTGAACTCGAATGACTGAGTTCATTCGCCTTTAGTTGGCATATTCTGTTCACACCAAGGACACAAGGACCTAATCAAGATTCATCATTTGTGTGTATACATATCAAGTCTTGCTATACCTTCCCTCTTAACCCATTCTTCGTCGCTTTTCTAACCCTTTTTCCAGGCAACATGTCGTTTTATGACGTTGATCCCGACAGCCTCGCGCTCATCATCGAACTCCAGCGCGCCGAGATCCAGTCCCTCATGAAGGGCAAGTATAAAGAAGGCGCCGAGACCCCTGACAGCGAGCTCGCTCTTCAGATTTATGGCCAACAACTGGAGACGTTGGAGCAATCCCTTTCCGATCAGAGACTGTGCCAGAGAATTTCTGGCGCCATTGACCAGGACAGGGACGCCGGCACGACCGAAGTGCAGAATGAAGACCAGGCCGCTCGTGATCGGCAGTCTGCTTTGAGCCTTGACCCCAGAGCTTCGAGCACAGCTGTTATCCCCAAGGGGGTTCCTGAAGCACTTCCTAGAGAAGTTTCAAACCGAGTCCTTAAGCCGACTGTTGCAATCGCCGAGATACTATTTAACGGTCTCAAAACCCGAATTTTGAACCTCAGCCAAATCTACACGGCGGCCGTGGCGGAGTCCTCGTTCTCAGCCGCGATCCGAGGATTTGCGGCGCCAGAGAAACCCGAACGACAGTGTGCATCCTGCGGCGACGTTGTCCAACCCTCGCACTCCATCCATTGCCCGTGTTCGCATGATTACTGCCACGATTGTATCATCGAGTTGTTTAGCGTGGCTACGACTGAAGAATCCTTGTTCCCGCCTCGTTGTTGCAAACTAGCGATTCCTATCGGATTGGGTCGAGAGTTTCTGCCGCCCACTCTGGTGGAGCAGTTCTACGTCAAGGAGGTCGAGTATGCAACTCCAAACCGGACATACTGCCATAAACCCTCCTGCTCTGCGTTTATACCTCCTGCCTCTACCGTCGCAGATATCGGCACATGTTTGGAGTGCAAAAGCAAAACCTGCACAATTTGCAAGGGTGAATTCCACAAAGATGAATGCCCAGAGGATCCCGCGACGAAGGAGGTTCTGCGCCTCGCCTCCGAAAACGGCTGGCAGCGTTGCCCTAGCTGTCGCCGCATGGTAGAGCTAGATATTGGCTGTTACCACATGAGTGAGATATCCCTTCCCTCTACAATTGAAGTTCATATCGGCTGACATCAAGACAAGCATGCCTGTGCCACGAGCAATTCTGCTACGTTTGCGGCGAACCGTGGAAGCAATGCGTCTGCCCGCAGCGGGACGAAGATCCACTACTTGCCAGAGCAGAAGTCATGGCCAATCAGGAAGGGCCTTACAGGAATGATGCTGAACGTCAGCAGGCCATAGAACGAGCGAGACGCAACCTTGTCCGGATCCAGCGGTGCCCCCATGATTTCTGGGAGAGGAGCAGCGGGGAGTCCTGGTGCGAGCGATGTGATGATCTGTTGCCCTCGTACATAAATCTGTGCATGCAGTGTGGTATTTCAGTCTGCAATCGGTGCAGATCGAACCGCCTGTAATACAGACATGTTACATTCACGACCATGAGAAACGAAAGACCCGCCGCTCCACTGCCAATAGATCTTGTCCAATCAACGCAGACGAGGAACCGCGTCCTGATTCTCTAGATATGTTGAAGGTAGTTAGGGATGGTAGCATTGGCCATCGAGGCCGCTTCATTGATGTTCACGAAGAGGGCACTGTCTTGAAGGTTTAGAACGTCTCGTCGCAATATCAATGAACCATGGATTTCTACTTAGGTCAGAAGTTGTACGGTCAAATCGAATTGGATGCCAGCTCGATCCTGGATCATCGCAGTTTTCAACGCATGAAGTATATCCCTCGGATGTAGAGAGTGGACAAAGTGAACTGCTCCTGGGAGGTTGGAAGAGGAGAACCGCGAACCGCCTTTCGAAGTAGTCCCTACCTACTTCATAAATGGCAACAGCTCTCCAACCCATGAAACCGCGCCCACGCCCTGGCTATCCAATCCCCGAGGGCGGCCGGCCACCAACTCACAATAGTCCCAGCGCCCCATCACAGTTGCTTCCAATCAACTTAAGATTAGACAATCCCATCTAGTCGGGAAACAGCCAAGCAGGCTAGAGTGTTCTTGTTCCTGCTATTTGAGTATGGAGAACTCCACTACCCATTCCTTCTTTCCCTCAGTCCTCGAGTCTGGAAGGCGGTGAATCTCATCGCCATCGTCACGAGTTTCGTGTCTCCTTCCGACTAGAACTACATGCTACACGTGGGAATCTGGCCTGACATCCTAAGCAGGACAAATCTGTACCATCCGGTAAAGTAAGGGACTCCCTGTAGTGGCAAGAACGATGCCATGGGCAAAATAGAACATTGAGGAGTATTAGGATCACAAGAGAGGCGAAATAACAGCACCAGATGGAGGGAGAAATAACCGAAAGATACGACCACTCAGATTAGAGGATGATAACAGGAATCCGCAGGACTATCCCCTCACGTCCTTTAATTTCGCCGCCGGGAGATTCCTGCCGCAAAACTCAATCCAAACCTTTGTCACTCCCGTCAGATCTAGCCCAGGATTCACATCCCGCCGAATCTGGATCCTCCAGTCCGTAAACGGTCCCAAGGGTGGTCGGTCCTCTGCTTTCGGCTTCCCTCCTCCTCTGCCAGAAAAGTCATTCTCTATTGCCTGCCGCCCATATACGAGCTTCGACTCCCCCGAGAACTTGCGCTCGGCGTTGAACATGGCGGTGTTATACGTAAACTGCAACTGCACCGGCGCATGCACAAACTTGAACGGCGTCCCATCTTGGTCCCAGACCGTCTCGCTGCCCATGTGCCGGACCTCCACTTTGAGCCACTGCGGGCTGTGGCCATCGTCACCGCCTGAGACAGTCGCACCGAGGAGCCACACACGCACTTGCGTGAGGCGAACGTTAGCCATATCGAGAAAAGAACGATTAGAGCGCGGGGTGATGCTGAACATGGCTTCGTAAACCTCGCTTTCCTCTCCCCCATCGTCCCCAGTAGACGGCACTGGATTCCTCAGCTGATCGAGAACGTCGTTGCTGACATCAACCGCCGTCCCTGCCTCCACAACATTGCGTGACCCTGGCCAGTGATTCCACGCACCGCCTTGCAGGGCACCATAGCAATCTTCGAACATTTTCTCAAGCGTTTCCTGGTGGTTCCGCAGCTGGACAGAACCGTCGAGTGGACCAGGCGGATCGAATTTGACAGTCTTGATATCCAATGGTCCCCAGAAAGCGAGCGCACGACCCTCGTAATTCAGACGCTGCAGAATATCGAGCTGTGTAGCGTTGCGGAGGCGTTTGAGCCAAAAGTATATGGCCGGCAACGATGGACTGAGCGTGAGCGCCCGCTCACCTAGGCTCTTCGACTCCTGTTCGAGTGCCTTGACCATGCGTTTCAGTTCGAGAAGGTATTGCACTTGCGCGTTGTACACGATGACAGCATCATTACGCTTTGCCACGAGCTCGATAAACTTCTTCACATCCGCCTGCACGGTCTGCTGCAGGTCCTTTGGTATGGCCTTCTTAAAGTCGTTTAAAAGCTGCTGCAGCGTGTCAGCCGTCGCCAGGACTTTGCCGTAGCCCGGGTCGTCGACGGTCAGCTCGCCGTTCTTGCCGTACTTGTAAGACTCCGTGAGGCTGCTGATGGTGCCCCGGCAAGTTTCCAGCTTATCGACGATGTACTCCTTCTGTACGGGCATCCCCTCCAAATTTTCGACTTTGGTCCAGGATTTGTACAAAACTTCGGCACCTTGCACCGCGATCATGGGAGCATGGGGCGCGAAGGATATCATGCAGAAGGCTTCGAGGAGATTCTCTGTAGAGATATGGAAATACCCTTCGATGCAATTTTGCAGCTTCTCGAGGCTAGCACCCAGCTTCTTCCTCTCCGCCGCTAGTTTGGGAGAGTACTGGGCAATGGTGATGCCTGCCGTGTCGAGCTCCCCACCAGGCTTTGTGAGGAGGTCTATTTGATCCCGAGCGGCACTTATGTTGATGTCGTTTGTCTGCCGTGCGTTGCTGACCTGGTCGTTGAGGACCTGCTCTTTCTGCTGCGCTTGGGCATACTGCTCGTACACCTTCTCGATCAAGCTGAAGTTTTCCAGCATGTTCTTGACACGCTGCTCATAGAATGTCAAGGAGAGCCGTGGAACCCAGGTCGGACTGTGACAGAACATGTCTTGACCGAGTTTCATTTTGTTGAGTCGTAGCTTTGCCGTTTCGTAAATGCGGTCCAGCTGTCCGAGTGCATCGGTAGTCAAAGCATACGTAGTCTCGATTTTGCGGTAGGCTTGGACAAGAGGTCCAGTCTGTGCTTCCTTACCCTTGGCCAATGCGTCAAAAAAGGCAAGTCTCCGGGTCAGGCGATAGTAGAGGCGCATTGCCGAAGGGTACTGCATTGCACTATTTGTGAAGTACAGGCCGTCGGCCCTGTCAAGGAGCATTTGGCATTGCTCCGGGATGACGCAAGCCTCATCGATATCGCAGTCCTTCACATTACCCTCTAGAGAAACAACGCGGGCCACCGCCGGTTTGTCGGGCTGGTCTTCCCCTCGCTTTCCAGAGGGAATGTCCGACGTAGCTCCAGTTCCTCCGGACCCCCCTTTGCCTGTGAGAGCACATAAGTTAGTAACAGATTTCCTTTTCTTCGTGGCAATCTTCATCATAGGGAGACTCATACCTCCTCCCAATTGGCAGACCTTGTGGGCTAGACCATTCTCGAACCGAACGGTTGCCACTCGCAAGTCCAAGAATATCTTCTTCAGGAGGAAATTTGGCGACAAAAATGGTTCGTCCTCCCAAGATTTCTCGCCTTCGCCTCCCCCATTCCTCGTGAGCTTTTCAGCCAGGCTTGTTGCACTTCCAATCGACTCCTGAAGCTGTTTTTCCTTCTGTGTGCTGCCGGTAAATGAATCACAGAGCTCGGCGAGTGATAAAAAAGCTTCTACTCCCAATGCTTCCTGCGTAAATGGCACTCTACTGCCTTCAAGAAGCGGCTTCATAGACTGGATCAAGATTTTTGCATTTTTGACAGTCAGAGCACCAGGGGAGACGTGATCGGGATCCATTGAGTTTTCATCGACCAAGTAGGTCAGCGAAGTATGAACCTTTTTCAAAGCATTTGCCAAGTCCAGACTTTTCTTGACAGCTGATTGCCAGGCTTCGACTATGGTTTTGTCGATGCCGTAGACCAGTAGGGCCTCCGAGTCAGCTTTCATGGTCTCACTGACGGCTTGAACCCACTCCGTCCAAGTGGACTTGGACGTCTTCTTGTACAAGGATTGGGCATACTGTTGAGCTCCGCTGCCCATGTAGCATTTGATGGTCCCTAGGTATCCACGTTAGCCCTGTTCCTTTGTAGAAAAGCAAAAGATGATAAAAGAGAAGTAGAAATCTGGAAGAAATCCGTACCGCAAAGACCTCCATCCCCGCCCTTCCCACCGGCACCTGTCCCTACAGCCTGGCTAAAGCCCCGACCGCCATCGCCTCCATATGCTTTCAGGGTGAGATTGGTCACCAAGTCAGGAGACGGGTCTTCGACGTAAAGCGTTATAGACCCCGCATGCCCGCCGCGGACACCATCGCCATGGTCACTGGTGCCACTACTCCCATTGGCGCCGGACACATCAATGCATGCGGTACCCAGGCTTAGAACCAGCCGGTTACAGAAGATGCCGAGGTTCAGACCAGGGATTTTGATCAGTTCGCTGCTGAGGAACACGACCTCCGAATAAATTAAGAGGGTGCTCTGGGTGCAGTTGAGAGCCTTTGTGAGAACGACTCCATGATCTCGCACGGTCATGATAGCCAGTGTGTTATTGCCATGATAGGCAACGTAGTCATCAGACTGCAGCGTCGGTAATTCGACCTCGAAGGTTTGAGAAGAGTTTGTGGACATTTTTCTTGGGGGTTTGACTTAACAGTTTGTGAGGAAAAAAGATATTATTGGTGTCAGGTAGTTTACCAATACTGATACTGAAAGAAGTTGGGAAATGTAATAACTCTGTCCCTGCCGGATCTTCGAACATGCCCTTTCCACATGGCCACGCCAAGGGCTGTCGTGTTATAGATGCCGCGAGCGAGGCATCTTCCCATTTCGGCTATTCACATGAAGACCTGAGCTATCTGAAAGCTAGGATTAAAATTGAATCGTATGATCTTCTGGATATGCCCGTTTTCATATATCCAGCTCGCCACCGGATGAGAGACAAAATGGGGGCTGGCAGTAAATGACAGAAAACTATTGAGATCTAGAGGAATGCTGGTGTCAGGACACACCGGCCACGATGTCTCTGTCGCCTTAATCGAGCGAGAACCCCGCGCCGTCGTTTAAATAGGCTTAGATGTGGCGCGCTGAACATTTAACGGTCCGGTCCGTGTCCAAGCCCAATCAAGAGTCACCAGACAACCAGTTCCGAAAACGGCCTTCTTCCACCGCCGGGGTTCCATCAGGGTCTATCCAATGACAGAATTCAACAGGGGGAGGAGTTCGTTTCGGGTTTGCGTAGTGCTTACACGCTCGGTTGATGTGGCAGATTGATGGCAAGCTGGCTGTCTACATGCATAAAGAACTAGTGGCTTTGTCACCAAACTATTGGTTTCCTGAACTCGCTTCTTCGCTCGAGGGTTTAGAAGTTATCATTACGAAATGTGACCAAAAAGTTGTTGACACTGAAGTGTTGTTAGTGCGGGCTGCGTAATCGTGATCTCTCGTTCTTGGGACGGGAAAGACGAGCATGCTTGACAAGCTTCGAGTATCATAGGTGTCCAAATTAATATATTAAGTCGGCCATACATCACGCAGAGCGGGAGCGAGACCAGACACCAGCAAGATTTCAGTCTGCAAGCAGCAGTCTGATCAGTAGAATCACAAAGCTCGACTCGGCATACACCTTTCTTCATATTTTCTTTCCCTCAAACCTTGCCTCCTGAACAGAACGCCAAGATGACCGTCAAGGCAGAGCAAGCTCAGCAGCCCTTCAACGACCTGGTCAACTCGATGAAGGGTAGAGATACCCTCAGCGATTGGGATGTCCTTGTTTCGTATGATGAAGTTCAAATCAATGCCCTCCTCGCCCATCGTGCTGAGGGGCTGGGCTTGCACCAGCCTCTCACTTGGAAAAAGGTTGATATCGGTATGTTCAAATAATTCGAAAGAACCTCCAAAGCTGCAGGCAAAAACACGTGAAGTAACAGATGAAAACCTTCCCATTCCAGACCCGGTTACCGAAGAAGAGCGCACCTACGTCTTTGATGTGACGCTTCTCAAGCCAACCCTCCGGTTTGTGGACACCAGCAACAGTGTCATAATTACCTGCGGTCTGGCTGGCAGCTTTCACCTCGAAGGAAGCACCAAAGTCAAGGACTTGCCCTCGGGGCTGGCGTGCGAGATCTCTACCAGTCTCGTTAATGTTGCGGGCGAGTGGCACCCAGAGGAGGGTTGGATCCCGAGCGCTACTGGCGAGGACAAGCCGGCCAACAACTGGGTTACGGTGCTTGAGCCCGACAGCAATGTGGCTCGAGGTGTGTGCATCGACTTCACCAAGTGCAAGACCGCACTCAAGGATGCAGGCAATACCGGGGGTGGTGGACTTGCACACCTGAACCCCTTGATTTGTGCATTCTTGGAGGAGCACTTCACCAATGTTTGTGGGCTTCGCTACTGCTTGGCGGCTGTAAGCAACCACTTCGACCCAAGCGACGAAAATAGCCAAGTCCTCCAGCCTACGCACTTCTGCTTTACCCTCATCCCCGGCGTCCTGATGATGTGGATTGGGCTCAGAGGCGGCTCCGACAGCGGTACGCGGCAGTCGGGGCAGACGACGTTGACTTTTGCGCCAGATTCAAGGGCAGTGTCGCCCATTCCGGAGGGTCACACCGCTAGCATAATCTTCAGCCAAGCCATGATGATGAATCTCTTTCTAAAAGTGAGTCCGTCCTTTGTGCTCTTCGCGCTCCGGTTTTGCTGTAATGGTAGTCGCAGATGAAGGCTAACAACGCATTGATGTCTCCGCACACACATTCAGCCATCTTTCTATGCTAGTCCGTTGATTGATAAAGACTGGGGTGTCAAAAGCACGTCTGTCAAAGGCAGTGGTATGTTTAAGTCTTGGGAGCCATCTTCGTCTCGGCTATGACTAGCAAGCTAATTCGGCACGAACGACGCCAGCCGGGCTAAGTTTCGACTTCAAGTTCTTATCCCATGCGACGAACATTGCCGCGATGTCCTACACTGGCTTTGGCTACAGTAAATATCTCCAGGGTACCACAATGAATCTGAATGAAAATCCGACATCCTTCGTGATTGACGGCGGTCGCCCAACGTCCGACCACTGGCCCATCAGTCTCTCTTGGTCGAGCAACTCGAAGAAACTGGAGTGGTCTGAGAGTTCCTCCTCCGGTGATAACCACAGTACACACAGCTGGGGAAGGTGCAGCATCACCTTCTCCTACCACGGCATTGGACAGTGGCAGGCTAGCAGTGACCCTATTAACCATCCCAACCAACTCGGCTTGACTTTCTCATTTGACGAGACCTTTGGGGCAACAGCAGTCGCTGAAGAGCCCAGCTTCTGGGAACGCCTCTGGAATGGTAAGACAGGGGGGATGCCCTCTGAGTATGAAACGCTCGTACCCTCCGCGCCGCCTATCGATCTGGTCCTTAAGCCCCTCGACTACTTTCTTACGACGAACCTGCTGTTCCCGGGGGAGCATGTCTTCCATGCGGACGACCCAGCACCCTCGTCAACGGGAGTTCAGTCCGGGCTTGCCATGCCTCGCGACACTATCCTAACGGGAAATCTCATGCGAAACGAGGCGCTTCACAGCAAACGCTTAGCAGCCATCGACGAGCACCGTACGCTTCTTGGCCAGATGTTACTATCGTCCACCTCTACTAAGCCCACACTCGACAAGCTGAAGGACGCATTTCTTTCGTTCCCAAGCCACAATATTCTTGGAGATTTCTTTATTGCGGTCTCCTCCGAATCCGGGGATAGCGACGATACACCCATTCCCGACCTTCTGGAGAAGCATGGTTTTGGAAACCTCGTCGGGGCAGACTTCTTTAAACTTTGGGGAACGAGCTGGGCTGAATTAATCAAGACGGACGATTTCGTGCCTCTGCCCGACGATGACGACTTGGGCAGTAGTCAGCCATAGAAGGTGGTAGATCTTCGACTGTTTAGCGGGATCTACACCGTAGTCCAGCCCGAGCGAGACAGAGGCGACCAGTTTATCGTTCACCCCACACTGGGCTCTATCCGCATGGCAAGGAAAGACTGGACGCCGCAGCAATTATACGACCCAGCCAATGGAAAGATCACGATCTCGTGGAAGACTGGAACGGGAAAAACCTACGCGGTACAGTTCGAGCTTGTGTGGGATGCGGAGCGGCGCCGGTTGGGAATGCACTGCCTTGGGACAGTCCGCGAGAATGACAATGCGGCCCCTGAGGCTTTCGAGGCCTACCTCCGGGGTTATCTCCCTCAAGAGGAGTTTCGTCTCCAAAGCGAGGAAAAAACGCCACTCGATAAAGCATATTTGTATATGGGCATACTTGCGGGAGGCGTGACTATTCTTCACATGTTTGTCACTTGCTACTCCACTTCCGTGATTAACAAGCTCAAGAAGAAGGTCAAGCTACTAGAGACCGAGCTGAAGGAGACAAGGACGGGAATCGACAAGGTCAAGAAGGACGTTGAGAGACAAGTGACAGAAGCCGTCCACAAACTTTACCGGCAGAACGAGCAGCTTGTCGAGGACGAATTGAAGGAAGGCAGCAGGGCGATTAAGGAGAAAGTTGAAGCAAGACTAGAGCAACTGGTGAGCACAGATCTAACTTTCATGGGCCAGCTGCAAGATCCCTCGTTCAGGGAGACGACCACAAAGGAGCTCGTCGACACAGCGAGAAAGCAACTAGAGGCTCAGTTCCCCACAGTCATCTCGAGACTTGTGAACTCCCTCATCAACAAGGCGGCAATGCAAGACCGTTTGTATAACGCTATTATGACGGCGGTGGAAAAACAAGCCGTTTCCATCAAGGTTGGAAACGAGGAATCACATCATATCATTGATATCCTCGACAGGAATCCGGCGGAGGGGGAGGAGTCCCTTAGTGAGCTCATAGTCAAGGAAGTTCTGGCGCAAAAAGAAACCATTGAGGCGGAGAGACAGATTATAGAACTGCTGAAAAGGGGAGAGACCATCGACCTGGGCATGACAGAACTATCACAAGAGATCAAAATTAAGAAAGAAGAGGTGGAAAATGCGGAGGAGGCGCTCAAGAAGGAAAAGGATACCGAGGGGAAGAAGGACAAGCAGGCGAAGCTAGACGAGGCGCGGCTTGAGCTACTGGAGAAATACGGAAACCTGGAGGATGGGGTGAAGGAGAAGCAGAAGGTGACGCAGGAGGTGAAGGAGAAGGAGGAATATGGCCGCAAGAGCAAGAAAGAGCTGGAGGAAGCCAGGAAGAAGACGGAGAAAATGCATGAGAGATTCTATAAATAAGAGAGAACTCAACAAGGCCTCTCCACGGTTGTTTATCTCGGCACTCTGTTGTATATATTCGTAGGAACCAAGTTTGTGTTGCACTGTTTAATTGAAGCCCGCCCCGAGTCACATTAACAGTCTTGGACAAGAGCATATAAATTGGGGAGGATGGGATCATAGAGGGATCCCCGGCTGAATAACTCGGCGGCCTGGCCATTATCGATTGTTCATACTTGGGCCTTCAGCACAAATATGTGTAAAAAGAATAAAAAATAAATATAAAATAAAATAAAATGAAAAAAAAAAGAAAAGGCAAAGAAAGGAGAATAAGAAAAGTCGGATTCCAAGATGGAAGGGGGTGGATGGTGAAGAGAGGGAAAAAAGAAGATGAAGAAGAAGAGGGGGGGGAAAAAAGTTGATAAGAGTGAGATTCGAACTCACGCCCAGTTTCCTGGACCAGGAATTTACTTGTTAAGGTAACCTTAACCTGGCGCCTTAGACCGCTCGGCCATCTTACCATTTGCTGTTGTTGGAGGCCAGAGTCCCAGGAAGGGTCAAGTACGGTGGGGATCGTGGAAGTGGAAGTGGAAGCGGGTCGCGACTTAAAGCATCTCATTTAATTTGTTGACGGATTAGGGCTTGGGCAGCTTGGGCGGGTTAGGCGGGGCGCGGAAACTGGGCGAAACAGAATATTCGCGCAAAATCAAAACTCTAGGAACGGTCCTGGACTCCCTTCCGCCATAGACTGACTGGCCAAACGCTGGGCGGCCCGGTCGGGACTCGGGAGGTCATGGTCAAATGGTACTTGGATGATCGGTTTTGCTTTGGCTCAACACGCCAGTTTAAATTGTATTAAAAGTAAACATTATGAAAGTAGTAAGTGCTTGGTAGTGTAGTTGCGTTCATATCCTCAGCCCATCACCTCGTTTTCAATCCAATCCCCAGGACCGTTTCCTCAGCCCATGAACTCCCTGCTCTTATCAAATTCGCCCACGGCCTACATGTAGATGTAACACAAGTCTCCATCCATGGTGTTCATAACATCACGGATCTTCTTAGTCGCACCGTTGACGCCAAGGCCAATTGGATCATCGAGCGATCCCGACTTGGAAGATCCGACAACTTTACCCGCAACAGCAGACAGACGAGCGTCAAGATCCTGAAGCTGCCAGAGCCACCAGACGCGGTCGATTGAGGCGTGGTGGAGGTAGAATGCCGGGTCGCCAGGCGAGGTATAAATATCCTGTTACTCAAGTCAGCGATCTGGCCATAGTATGGGTCCTTGCGGATCGAGGAAAAGGAGAGAGAGAAGGAGACAAAAACTTACACCGCCAGGATCGCCGCCAATAGTAAAGTGACCACCACCGTGAACACCAGGAACAGCCTGAAGCCTATCCTGGAACTTCGAAATGGAGTTGCTCTCGGCAATCAACGGGTACGAGTACTCTACCGTCGTCATCGAGGCCCAGTCCTTGCTGATGTCGCGCTTGAGACAGCGAGGGTTGTACTTTGTTGACTTGCCAGGACCCAGGTTGACGGACATGTCGGCGAAGGGCCCCGTGTTGACGCACTTGCCCTTGGAGGGGGAGTTGCCGCTCATCGAGGAGGAGTTGCCATTGAAGATGGGCGAGTTTGCAGGGTCCTTGGCGTAGCGGTCCCAGTTCCAGTAAGGATGGGCGCCGGTGTACCCGCATTCGTTGCGGAGGGCTTGTTCGTAGGTGTGGACATAGTAGCGGTGCCACGAGAGGAAGTTGGCCTGTTTGCGAATTGTTAATAAATCCGATATCAGTTTTTATTTTTATTCTTTATTTTTTTGCCTTCTTTTCGTTATATAGGTGAGGTTCATACCGTGTTGTGAACAGAGTCCGTCTGGAGAATGTGAACAGCCACAAAGTCATCGAAGCGGGAGCGAGCACCTGGAACCTCCTTGGCCGAGGACTTGGGAGGGAGCTTCTGGAGACACTTGACCGCAGCTATGTACTCCTCCCGCTCAGGAACAGAGAGGTCAGACCTGCGAAACTGTTAGAATGCTCCTGAATTTGAGATAATACAAGAAAAAACTCACCATTCACGTCGAATGCTCGCATTCTCGAGAGTGCAACCGCTCGACGGAGGATTCTTAGCCAAGTAATCCTTCAACTTGTCGATGCTCTCATCGCGAAGTTCGTCGACAATGTCGGCGGGATAGTTCCTAGGGCAGTCGGTTGGAGTAGAGGGAGGGCTGGTGGAGGATGTCTTCTTGGAAGTAGAGCTTGGGCCGTTCTTCGTGGAGGTAGCAGGTTTTCCACGTCGGGTACTTGTGACCAGGGTGCTTGTCTCACAATCGCTGGTTGGGGGAGTGGGACGTCGAGTAGTCGTTGTCTCATCTTCGCAGTCTGAGGTAGTTGGCTGGCTAGGTGGGGTTGTGGATTCATCTTCGCAGTCAGGAGTTGTGGGAGACGCGGGGCTACTGGTTGCCTCATCCTCGCAATCAGTTGTGGAGGGGATTCTGGGGGTGGTAGTAGTCTCCTCATCGCAGTCCGATGTTGCGGTGGGCTGGGCATCCGAAGTGGTAGTCTCTTCTTCACAATCCGAAGTGGTAGATGGCCCAGGGCTGGAAGTGCTTGTCTCGTCCTCGCAGTCGGAAGTTGTGGGAAATGCGGGGCTGCTGGTAGTGTCGTCTTCACAGTCGGTCGTAGCGGGGACGCTGGGGGTAGTGCTAGTCTCGTCATTACAGTCAGAAGTGGTGGATGGAGAAGGACGAGCAGTCGACGGCTCCTCCTCACAATCAGAAGTCGTAGGCGCGGACTCAGACGTAGAAGACGCTTCCTCTTCGCAGTCCGAGGTGGTCTGAGCGGGAGGGGAGGTAGTAGTCTCTTCCTCACAATCCAAGCTAACGGACGGTTCAGAGTCAGGAGTACTTGTCTCCTCCTGGCAGTCAGAGGTTGCAGATGGCTCAGGTCCGGCAGTAGTTAACTCTTCATCACAATCAGAAGTTGTGGGAACGGCTGGAGAAGTGGTAGTCTCGTCTTCGCAGTCGGAGCTAGTAGAAGGCTCGGGACCAGCGGTAGTTGCCTCCACACAGCTAGAGAATGTAGGGCTAGCGGGAGTAGTAGAGGGTTCATCCTCACAGTCCTCGCTAGTCGAAGGTTCAGGGTTGGCAGTTGTCTCGGCGCCATGGCCAGAAGTCGTGGGTACAACTAGAGAAGACGTAGTGTCTTCCTCACAACTGGTACTAGTGGGAACCTCGGGGGCAGTGGTAGGCTCCTCGCAGTCGGCGGTCGACGAAGGAGCGGCAGGGCTTGTTGGCTGTTCCGACTCCGTGGAGCTAGGACCGGTTGTAGTCTCCTCCTCAGAGCTACTGGTGGTAGCTGGTTCCTCTTCCTGGGTGCTTGACGGAGCCGAAGGCTCTGGACTATGAGTGGTCTCCGGCTCATCATCGTCACATGTTGTCGTGATAGTCACCGTAGTAGTCTCGCCGATAGAGCAGCTCGGGACTGTGGGGGGGCACGACGTGACAATGTAGGAGGTAGTAAGAGTAGTGGTCGCGGGTGGCTTGAGCGTTGGGATGATGTGACTAGGCCACTGAGAGGGAATTAAGGTCGGTCTAGGGCAATCGATAACTTCGGTGACCTCGAGAGTTTTGGTAACGACAACTTCCTTCATAGAGGTCCTGGTCCTCAGAGATACGCATGACTCGGCGTTGGCAGCAGCCAGTATGGCCGCGCCAATGAGGGAATGCGAAGGACGCATGCTGAGGCTAAGCCCTTAATTCGGGGCCGAACGAATGGAACGGGATATCAAGACAATCAAATGCTCGATTACCCTAATAGAGTGCTTCTTCCGAAGAACTGAGAGAGCGAATATGAAAACGAACGGCTTATCCTAAGACGAGGATAGGTTAAGTGAATGGCAGATGGAAACCTCCATCCAAAGTGTTGGTTGAAACGAATGACAACGAGGACTCCGACGGGACTCTCGCGAACCAAGTCGAGAAACCAGATTGAACCTTAAAAAGGAGGAGAAAATGCATGGCAACCTCCATATTTATTACAGAAAACACTCTCTGGCGAGAGTCGGGCTGGTGATGCGCTTGGACGAATGCGAATAGACAAGACAACTACAAAAAGTTAGCCTTCAAGAACTATCACAAATCGCGTGGCACCCTGCGCTACGTTGGTGCAAGCGAGAGTAACTTCGTATGCGAAGTAAATGGTCTTGGTGAGCTCGGGCGCTACGGTGGAGGTGGGTCATTCGGAGGACGTGCGGGCCCGGAAACGGTAAAGGCTGGAAGACAAACGTCACATTTCGTCGTGTTTGCCAAGTTTCCAGATCCGGTGGGCGGAAGGCCCCCTGGCCAAAGCCATCAATGATGCCGCTTCCAATAATGTCACAGTAGGTGATGGTACCCCTTGGCTGGCGGACGAGCCTGGCACGGACACTTCCGGGCATGGATTCATGACGAGTAGCTTTTAACGCGTCAACGCGATGATGTATTATTATTAAACATTCTATTTTGGACCCATCGGAGAATCAACTGGTATTGTCCGAAATGCGCCAACTTCCCGGGCTCGGACAGAGACTCCTTCACCCTCATCCCTAACCCTGCGCGTGCTCCATGGCAATTCTCGGAGAAGTAGAATTCAAGGAGAAAAAAATCACACCCCTATCCTAATCATGTGCGGTAACGGTTGAATAAACGAGATCGTATCGGTAGTCCTGGCGAATGAACGGCAACGTGGATGGAAGCGTTCGATGAAAGACGGGTCCGGGTAGATCCTAGGTGCGGAATTAAGACCTTCACAACGTGTTGAGGATTTACGAATAGTGCCAAGTTAGATCCACCCGTGGTGCAAAGGTAGAGCAAGAAAACAAAGGATTCTCGGCTCTCTGCCAAAGCCTGAAGATTTCCCTACAAGCTGAGCCAAGCCCGCCTTGTATCCTCATCTAGGAAAATTCCAAGAATTCCAAGCCGATAGTTTGGAATATTCCGCTCCACATCATCGTCTGAAGGCCTTCCATGACCAAAGTCTGAGCGAGTGTCAATGATGATGATGACGGGCTCTCCGCTCGCTACCTACATTCATTCATCTCATCTTTCCAAGGACGTACCCACGCGGAATTATTGTTCGTAATTCAAAGGCAGAGTCAATCAATTAATGAGTCTAGAACGCCGCCTTTACTAGCCGTCACGTCGCACTCGGGTCACGGACAAGTGCACAAGTGCGAGAAACACCACCTCGATCCATCCCCCCACTTGCCCGTCCATTGTCCATCGTCGCATTGACATGAGCGTCCCTTGCATTAGAAGACGACGCTCAGGCCCCCGCCCACTTGGTCCGAATAGGGGCAACTGAGAACATCAATTCGCAATGACACAGAGAAAAGAAACGACAATCGGCGTCGCATACCAGTTTGATTCGACTTCTGCGAGCAAACAATTGCGCCTCTCAGAGGCAAGTCGGGTAAAGTACAATGTTAAAGTGAAGACATACAAAGAAGAATTCCATGCTCGTAATTTCCAGTGTTTTGCCCATGCCATTTCCATATCCACTTCCAATCCCAATCCTAATCCCTTCCATCATCATCACTGCCCGATGCCCATGCCCTAAGCAATGCAAGTAAAGTCGCAGCTCAGCCCCTTCTCGTTGGTCGGAATTCGCGCCTTGCACTCGGCGACACCGCTAGCCTGAGCGACACAGCATCCCGAGGCACAGTCGGACGGCGAGAAGCACTGGCCGGTAATGAACTGGGTACCAGCTCCCTTGCCAACATTCTGGGAGCCGGACAGAGCCTGATCAACGGCCCCGCATTGTCCTCCACCGACCGCAGCGGTCTCGTTGGCATTGTTTCCGTTGTTTCCATTGTTGTTGTTATTGTTGCCGTTATTGTTGTTGTTGTTATTATTGTTGTTGTTGCCACGACCATTACCACCGTTACCAGCATTCGAGGGGATGGCCGCGCCTCCGCAAACAAAATCGCAAGTAGCTCCGCGCTCCTCCGTGGGGATCCTCGCCTTGCACTCTCCCGAGCCGTCGGTCTGGACGACGCAGCATCCGGATGCGCAGTCGGCGGGGGAGAGGCATTGGCCGGTGATGAATTGCGAACCGCTGCCTAGGCCGACGCTCTGCGAGCCGGCCTGGTTCTTGATGGTGGCACAGCTTTGGCGCGCGAAGAGGTTGCTGGGGTGGGCGAGAGAAACCCCGGCGGTGAGGAGGAGAGCGGCGATGGAGAGACGGACCATTTTAAAGGTTTATGAGTCGTTTGGTGATGTTGGGTTGTTTTAAAAAGGAATAGAAAAGGTAAAAAGTGTTTAAAAAAAGTTTTAGTTTCTCCGGGAAAACGAAAAACGAAACAATATGTTCTGTATCCTGTACAGATGAAGGAAATGGCCCCAATCCAGGTGTTTGGCTGTGGTGGATCACTGATCTGAAGCGGCGGACGTCGATCTTGAGAATCGGCGGCGATCACGGGGAGGAAGAAGCGAAATAATGCAAACAAATATACGATATCTTTGTATGCCAAGTGAGAGAATGGAAGTAAAGAAAAGAAGAAAGAAAAGAGGAAAGGAAATGACAACGAGGAAACTTGAACTTGAATGATTCTAGGATTGGTTCAACCAGCCTGGGAAACACGGAACGAATCCATCTAGAACACGGCGGGAAAGTTCAGTTTTATAAACACCCGGTCGACGATTCAGGGGAGACGGCTGGACCATCGCGATGGCTCGGGTTCGGCGCGACTGGAAGTCCACATAGACCCTTTTCGGACGAACCTTTTTCGTTAGCGCCGACTTATCCTTTCCTCACGGGGATCGTCTCAGACTCCTGTAGAGAAGGCCGGAATGGGAAGCCCAGGCCATGAGAATAGAAGGCAGGAGCTGTGAAGCATCAATGGCATTGAGAGGCCAGGCCGTGGGTGACCGGAGAGTCCCGATATGGGAGAAGCCCGAAACAGAGCCCTCAGTCGACCCTCACCCTTGGTGGCAGCTGCCGTTGTCTCAGGTTTCAGCGGGCTGGGTCCGTTGGCTGCTCCTTCCTGCGATTGGGCCAGGGCCCTGATCCATATGGTTACTAATCAACCCCGTCAAGGTTCCAGGGCGGGCAACAATATTCAAAGTTGGCAATTGCATCGGTCTTCCCTGTCAAAGATATTCACGAGCTGCAGCGATGTGAAGCAGATCAATGGTACCTTCCCAAAAAGAATATCAGCAGAAAAAAAGTTCGGTCCAGGGGGAGAAAGTTCTTCGTCTGTCCAAACCGCCAGCTGATCTACAAAACACTCCCTGTTTGATAATTGAGGTGGTTTTGAGCCGGGGAACTCCTGAGGCGCGTCTCTGAAACGAGAACAGAGGCAAAAATGCTGGGGGATTTCTGCGGGGTCCAACCTTGAGCTTAAGTAATGCAACGGTTTCCGGCACGCTTCGACCCACAGGCCCGCAGGCCCACACCAACCAAAACTCTAACTGAGCCGCACCTTCCCCTTGTCCCTTCCCCTTGTCAACACGCACTCAGATTCGCCTCATGATAAGCCGATCGGCCGCCGGGGAAGCCACCAGGGAAGCCGCCAGGATCACATCCAGGTCGCGGCCAGGGTCTACGTCGTCGGCCGAACTAGAGTCTCAAAATATCCCTGCTCAAGTCGTCGGAAGAATTGAGTTCAAGTCAGGAGCAGTGGATCCTTTGGGCTCTTTTGGACAAAAGAACGAGACAGGAGCTGTCAAGCACCGCGCGCACATCCACCAATGAAGTCTACACGACTGGTAATTCCCGTGCTTTCCTGAGGCATGTCTCCATGGACTGCGCCTCCCCCGACTCTAGCTTTAGGACTTTAGGATGTCCGACATATGGTGATCTCCTCCAGGGTTTAGGCTACTCCTTGAAGGTCGAAGTAGTCGAAGGATGCGTTGTCTACGAAAGGAAATGTAATCCGGTGACGAAGGGAAGCACGGAAGCACCGGGGATCGAATGACGGACGGAAATCTACACATCCGTCTGGGGCCATAGGAATCGTCTCGCATTAATCCATGTCGATTTTATGCGGCTTTCAAGCTACATCCCATGTATGCAGCAACGTTACGCACAGCCCTTGAGCATCAATGCAAGCCATTCAGCTCATCCCATAACCTCGTCTCATTCTACTTGGTGTCAGTCCTCTGACCCTGGTTCTTCGGGCTCTCCTGGTTCGGGTTCCTCAACCTCGGCTTCGGGCTCCTCAGTCTCGCCAGAATCTCCTTTCGATGCACCGGCCTTGATCAGATCCGCGGCCTGCGTTGAGCGTCGTTAGCAACATTCCCCAAGAAAGATGAGTCCAATGCGCGTCTACCACCTACCTTCTCTGCAATTGCATATACGGTCTGGCACGTGTTCGCTCCAGGAAGTGTCGGAATGATACTGGCGTCCGCGATCCTCAAATTCTTGACGCCATATACCCTCAGCTGCTCGTCAACAACTCCCCCCAGCTCCAGCGGCATCATCGCACAGGTGCCAGCGGGGTGGTATTCGGTAGGTGAGAGCGTCTGCTGCAAGTAACTGGCCATCTCCTCGTCCGTTTGCACCCGGGTTCCAGGTTGGGACTCGGTAGGATCGTACTCTGCGTTGACGCTATTCTCCATGTAGAACTTGCGCGTGTAGCGCAGGATATCCGCCATGATTACTGCATCGAGGGGGTTGCTCAGCGCACGGTAGTCGACAATCGGCTCGTTGCCTTCCGGGTTCTTCGGGTCAACATTGATCGTTCCTCGGCTGAGTGGATGGAGGTCGACGAGAATGCCGTTGGAAGGCCCAGCTGTGAACACAAGGTTGTAGAATGCTGTGTGGTTGGACCTGAGAGCTTCGGCGTAGGACTTCATCTGGGCCGCGTATCCAGCGGCAACAGTGTCGTCTGCGCCCTCGGGCAAATACGCCGCGTGGTCTTGCTCCTCGAGGAGAGTGGCGACCTCTTCGTAACGTTCAGAGATGACAGGGAACGGGAGCCATGCTGCGACGTTTCCAGTTGCGATGGAGAACGGACCAGTCTTGTTAGCCTCCCAAACCTCGTTGGCCCAGTTGCGGAATTCGCTATTGGCGAACAAGTCGTTGGACGAAGGGCTGAAGTCGAAGTTGCGGAGAGTGAATCTCGCCGTGATCATCGGATGATCCTGGAAGTTCTTGCCTACGCCAGGCAGCTCTACGATAGTCTCGATACCGGCCTCCTCCAAGACATCTTTCGGTCCGAGGCCGCTAAGCTGCATGACTTGTGGGGTGTGGACAGCACCCGCAGAAATAATAACCTCCTTCATGGCCGAAATTGTGGTGACATCTCCCTCGGGATCATCACCAGGGCGGAAAGAGACACCAGTCGCCGTTCCGTCCTCCAAGTCTACCCGTATGACCTTCGAATTAGTCACGAGATGGTAGTTTGATCGTTCGAGATTGCTGTAATGGCCCGTCCGAGCATAGGATCGCTCGCCAAGCTTGGGGTCCATGAACTGCGGGTACCAGAAAACACCAGTCTGCCCAGAACCACTATCCGGCGTAAATTCCACTCCATCCATTACCTTCCACGCCTCGACTTGCGCAGCCGTTCCGGGATATTGGAAAGAGGGCCACGACGTCATGACACCCGACGTATTACCCCAGTAGCTCGTATCGTAAATGATGTCCGACTCGGTTGCGACGTCTTCATTTGGTGGGACAAAAGTCAATGCCTTCTTGAAGTAGGGAAACAGCCCATCCCAACTCCACTCCGATTCCTCGCTAAAGAACCTGCCCCATCGATTGTAGTCGCCCGTAGAACCGCGGATTGTCATCATGGCATTTACAGCAGAACTGCCACCCACGACTTTTCCAGCGAGGACGGCGGTGCGCCTGTTACCGAGGTTCACCTGCGGGACTGATTGCGTTGGGAACATGAACTCCGAATCCATTCCGCTGAAGCCACCCTGGACAGTGGCGATTTTGGGAGATTCGCCTGATGAGGAAGGTTTATGTCAGCTCATCATTTGCATTCTTCCGTCACCATGAATCAATGGGATCGACACCCACTAAGAGGCCCGTATTCGACAACCAGCACTGTGACATGTTCGTCTTCTGTAAGCCTGTCGGCAATTGTGAGACCTGCGGTTCCAGCTCCGACAATGACGTAGTCGTATGTATCCTCAAGTTCGCTGGGCCCTTTGAGAACTCGGGCTTTATGAAGACCTCGTGGAGCAGCGCTTCCGAGAGGTATCGCCAGAGCAAGCACAATGGCGATAGATCCGAAGAGGGAGCGAGCCATTTTTTCTGCAACCGGACTACGATGGTATGGTATGCCGACGCAGAGAGTGGACTCGGTCAGCCAGAGACCGGAGACACTTATAGCGGTCAGATTACCTCCTCCGCTCTCTTCTGGGCCTAGGTACCCTTCTGTAGCGAGATCGGGTCTAGGGATCAACTCCCGTCGAGCGTGCGGAATTACATCTATTTCGCGTATTATTGTGGGATATATTAATCTCGAAGCGAAGAAAGTCGAATGAAACAACTTTGCAGAAACCGCACGGAATATCAGCCCATTGGATAAAATGTGAATTACCATGTAAATTCGAGCCGGCAGGGGTCTCCAAGGACTTCGACAGACCCCAGTTCTAATGTCATCGAGATTGACGTGTATTAATCTGGCTATTTCAGCCGTCTGCACCGGAAGTGATCAGCGAAATTTACCGCACGAGGTTCGCAAATGAAATTCAATTGCCTGCAAAGATCACGCTTCTCTACTTTCGGGTCGACTTATTTTTCGAAAGAAATGATCGAATACGAACTATTGGGAGTGCGTGGGAATCAATCAAATCAAGGACGGAATTTTCAAGGTTTCCTTGTTCCTTGGCAACCCCAGAGGTTATTTGGCTCGTTCCAAGACCAGAGCCAGCTAACCCGGCGATCTTGACTCGAAAAGGTTTCGGCGTGGAACATTTATTCTGGACATATCTCTGAGAGAACTGGAAGTGAGCTTCGACTTACTATCTAACAAGGTGATGATATCAATGAGTTAAAGGATTTCGAAAATGGTATTATCGCTTGCAACATCAGAGGGGGGTTCCGTGAAGAGAGCAATCGCCCGCCGTTAGGAACTCAACAGCAAATGGTAAGATGGCCGAGCGGTCTAAGGCGCCAGGTTAAGGTTACCTTAACAAGTAAATTCCTGGTCCAGGAAACTGGGCGTGAGTTCGAATCTCACTCTTATCAACATAATTTTTGGTTCCTTTTTGGACCTAGGCCCTGTTGAGCTTGGGAGTGGGGACATGCGCATCAATACTGAAGTGGTGAGCGACTGTTGGAATAAGGAAAAGAACAGATTTAGCTGCAAATTACGGACTTCCACTCCAGACTGGCATGTTGCTTTTTTTTTTTTTTTTTTTTTTTTTTTTGGTGCAGTGGCTAAATCTTACGGCAAGTAATCAATTTTGCAATGCGATGAGACCCGCTCGCTCTGTCGTGAATCGTGATATTAATCGAGCATCCATCCCCCCAATCTTCAAGGACTTTGCTATAACTTATGCCAGGCAACGCGTTGGGTTAGGTCTTCTCACATATTCCAACATGCTAGTGCGCTCGTTTGGATCCTTCGTTCTCGTAGAAAAGACGGCTCTCTAGGCACAAGGACATATTAATTGGCATGCAAGCACGAGTTTTGATGTTCGAGGGGTTGGAGAGGGCGGCGAAGCGAGGTCGATTATTACCGGCTAATAAACCATGCATTTTAATCGTCCATTGATTCCAATATCGTAATTTCGTTCCTGCCCTTTCGCACACGACGCTCCAAAATAATGGCATCTTTCATCACCACGTAGCTAGTCGGCAGACCAACTTACCCTCAGCAGCTTCACCGAAGGCCAGGGCCCGTGTAACTCGAGAATCGAAGCTCGCCGTTCCTATATCAAGCTTTTTCGTTGACACCCAAACTGCTGATTCCTTTTCCGACATGCACCATACCCCGCTGGATTTGATCTTGACGGTCCTAATACCTAGCGTCATTGCGACTCGCCCTGGGAATCGTCACCAACCCATTCTCAAAAACCATAAGCCTCTACAAAGGCGGCAAGGATGGACGTCCGCAAACGATCCTTCTTGCGAACCGGGATCGGTAGCACAAAATGTGACGGGAGACCTCCAGTTCATGTCCTGGGGTCCTCTAGATCCTACCAGTGGCGCTCCTGAACTCTCCGATGAGTTTACTCTCAGTTTCACGACCGTGCTATCTTCTCTCCAAGTTTCTCCCAACTGCGAGCCGTCCTTTGAATACAACGGCCTCGGTACCCAGGCCGTCATGACTCACTATGTTGGGGCGCACGTTGATAAAATCAGTGCCATGGACCTAGTCTATAAGTTTGTCGAAAAGCTCTCGACTGATGCGCCACCTGGAGACCGCTTTGCTGCGCAAATATGCGGGGAGGGTAAACCGGGCCGTACGTTTGGGATAGCGGTGGATATACGGGGACAGAGTTTGGCTGTTGAGAAAACAGCCCAGGATTGGAGAGAGGGACTCTGTGTGACGGACTATGATCATTCGACTATCCTCGGGAGTGTTGAGTATGGTGTGTTTCTGGAATCGGCAGTTCTTACCCCTGGTGAAGATAGCCCATGAATTTGCGGATCTTGATATAATATTCGAAGAGATGAAAAGTGTGTGAGATTTTGGTTAGCGTGAGCAGCCCCCTTCATATCTCCCGGCTCGGCTTCGGCTCAGCCTTCGACCAGTCCTTATCAGTCCTACTCGGTTTCCGCTCACTGCTTTCGCTGAGCAGACCACCCCCAACCTTGTTATCGCGGCTGCATTTGGGCAAGAACTAGGGCTGGGCGGTCAAGGCCAGCGGAAAGGGATCAGCCCCAGGACAACGGAGAAATCACGGGATATGCAGATCACCCATACGTACAGTGATCCACGAGTGATCCAAATCATATAAGATCAAGGCGAGCCAAGGTGATCCGGGAAGAGGTTGAAAAAGAAACGTTTAGGAAGTATATAAGCCGCAGATTCTACCATATATCTAGTTCGTGTTTCAAGACTCTTCAGGAGTCAATTCGAGCACAACTACACAGCTACACTCGAATATGCACTTCTCGCCGATGTCATTGTGAATATTGTTTGACTGCGTTGCTAACTTCATAAACAGGCACCCACGACCCCAACGCCAGCCGCATCCGCCTGATTTACTGAGAGGCGGTGTCAGGATCGTAACAAGGATCGATGCGTGCATTTCATTAAAAAAAGCTATGACTTTTGCACGTCAGTACATACTATTACTAGATGTAAAAGGTATAACAAAGCCCATTCTTATCCCTTTAACAGCTATAAGTACCTCGATATTAATGTTTTTAGTATTCTACTTGAGTTTCGCCTTGACGTCGAAAGAAAAGTCACTTCCTGGGCTTGTTCCCTGAAAGGCACAGACTCTCCTCATTCATTGGGTCTCTTAATGAGACGTGTACTTTTACTAGCATTACCCACGTAAATGTACCTGCATCTATAACAATACCATTTGCGGTCCACGTTGTAAGCTCGAAATAAAAACCCTCCGAGATGCTTGTTACCTTCGGATGGTTTTCACTGAGCAACCAATGTGACGTCCCATACCCGAAGTTAGGTAGCCCAACTCTCAGCACATGTTCTCATTCAGCAAAGGAGTAGAGCAGAACCGCTTTTCAGTCTAATCTGCCTGCCTGTGTCATTTCTCTCGCACCTGCCAATCAGACTCACCGATGGGTATACCAAAAGCGGCGAAGCGATCCGCCTGCGATCGGTGTAGGGCGAAGCGAGTCCGATGTCCACGCGCCGGAGATAGCACCGCGCCATGTGCCCGCTGCGTTCGTGCCGCCGCGGCATGCGTTACGGGGGCCCCAGGTTATCCCGGGCGACCGCGAAAGGCGCTCGTCCTCGACGAGACACCCACTCCCAAGTCCACAACAGCTGATAACATCTGCTCGCCGGGGTACTGGTTAACCCCTCGAGACGGAGACGACCCCGAGTTGCGCACGACTGCAGTGGAGGATTTGATTTTGGTCAATACGGAACCTGCGGGGAGGCTCGGGACTGAGGCGTCGTTGAACTTGCCGGCTGGGTCCCCCGGAGCAGCTGAGCGCTCAAAGCCCCCCGCTCATCGCGGCGCGTTATCCCAGGGCCACCCAGATTCCTGGCCAGCGCACGGTGGTGGAGGTTTCTTTGACTTGTCTTTGTCCGAGTATAGTTTTGGGACCGACAGCATGCCCACGTCGCTGCATCATCCGAGCACCGGACCAAATCATCAAGAGCTGCTCGGCGGAGTTGCTGATAACCTCGACATGACGTATTTTGCGGGCCAGGGCTGTAACAGCGACATGTTTAGTGTTGACGCGTTCGATTCGACCGGACGCCAGCCCAACCCAAGATCCGATATATCCCCGAGCGCAACAAGCTTGCTGATGCGATTCGGAGAAAAAATGGAACAGCGCATCTCAGCCATGGGCGCCTTTCTCTCAAATCCGCGCAACCTTGTAGAAGACTGTCCGGACGACCCCACGAACATGCCGGCTGACAATCCAGTTGCGGTAGCGATCCTGTGCACCAAAGAGTTCGTCGACATTGTCCAGAACCTGATGGCACCATCCCGGTCGAATGCCTGCTCTTCCTCGTCCTTTAACCAGGTCATCTCACCAGCTGCAACGTCAGCCGTCCAACCCGAATCCCTCAACACAGAAACACTGCTCCTGGTACTCTCAAGCTACCTCCAGTTGATGAAATTGTATGATTCCTTATTCCGCGAGGGATATCAATCCTTGCGTCAGATCCCACCCGAAACCATCAAGGCAATAAAGGTAAAAGCGGTACTCCGCATCGGGGGCGTCTCCTCCCTGCAAGACATGCCAGGGAAAGCGTACGCCAAGGGAATCGTTGAGGTCATCCAAGGCCACATTCAAACTTTGGAACGCTGCCTGGGGCTCCCGGAGACATATTGCCTTTCGAATGAGCTGGTTAACCCGTCGCCCGATGGGGTGTTTGCTGACGCCGATCGAGCACGGTTACTCCATGCTGTCATGACACAGGAGGATGTTAGGTCTCCGGGAGGAAACGGGTCGTACGTCGAGTCAATCCGAGAAAACATGAAGAACTTGGTCGCACTCTTTGGGGATTAGAGATACGGTCAACGAAATTGCTCAGCCGTTGACGCATAGGGAATTAGCGAGACCAGAAAGAGTCTAATATTAACTACTATACATTTTCGTACTTAGGGAAAACTCAATGGAAACAGAAAAGATTTGTGCTATCACTGCCCTTTTCGATATGCACCATCCACAAACCCACCGCCGGTGAATCCTGGCCGGATGTCTTCAGTTTCATGGCACCGTCGCTGGGCCGTCAGCCTTGTCCCTCTTCTCGGCCATGCCGAATTTACTATCCAGCTCCTTTCTAAGCGGCACCTCTTTGATAAAAACAGCAAGGAGGAGCCCTGCAGCGGCGAAGGCGATAGCGACCTGCCATGATCTCCGCAGGCCGCTATTTTGCACCTCGACGACCTCAGCACGCGTTTCTGCCGAAAGCGAGTTTAAGAAATCAGCCGTAGCGTGCTTATACGCCCCACCGTCAATGAATTCCGCCGCCGCTTTGGCATCGGTGATCCCACCCGATGCCGCCAAATGTTCAGCTCGGCTGCCAAAGATGACGCCCGCAATGGCGACACCCCAAGTCACGCCGAAGCTGCGCATGAAAGCCCACGTGCCGGTGGCAAGCGCAGTATCCTTGTCCGTCAATGGGGCCAGCAGAGCAGGAAGCAAGGTGGGTATGGCCAAACCGGCGCCGGCAGCCTCAATGATCTGAAACCCTACCCAAGCGCCCACACTGGAGGTCTCGTCCAGAAGCGAGAACAAACCGAATCCGATTACTATGAGACCTAATCCTACCACTAATATGGGCTTATATCGGCCGAACTTGGTGAGGAGCAGCCCCCCGAACATTGCGAATGGTATCATGGCGAGGATGGTCGGCAGCAGCATGATGCCCGATCGGTACGGTGTTGCACCGCGCACGCCTTGGAAGTAGACCGGGAGGAAATAGAACGCCCACATCGTGGCGAGGCCGTGGAGAAACGTGAGGGCGAAAGTGACAGCCGAGATTTGGTTCGCGAAGAGGTGGAGGGGCATCATCGGATTGGAGATAAATCGAGAACCCTCTAGCACGATGAAACCTGCGAGGGCGGCGATGCCAACAACAAGAGGCACGATGACACGGAACGAGGACCATGGGTATTCACCGCCAGCCCAACCAAGAGCGATCAATATAGAGCTCGAAGCACCGATGAAGATGACGTTACCCAGCCAGTCGAGGTTCCCGAGCTTGGTCGCCAGAGAATTCGACTTGTCGTAATTGACGTGCAGGAAGGCAACCAGCAACACAAGTGCCGGGCCGCCGATAGGCAAGGCTAGATAGAAAGCCCAGCGCCAACTGCCGTTGCTCACGATGAGTCCTCCGAACAAAGGGCCGAGCGAAGTTCCCAACGTGATCATGCCAAACACGAGAGCCATGTAATTCCCTCTCTCCCTGAGAGGAACCAAGTCGCAAACGACTGTTTCAATTAAGACACCAATGCCGGACGCCCCAATGCCTTGCAAGACTCGACCGCTGATCAGCATGGCCATGTTGGTGGATCTATAGACAGGGGATCGTCAGTACGTTTATTTGTCCAGATGTATCGAACTCGTGTCCCAGGGGTAGCACAAACCCGCCGCTTATGCCGCTTCCAATTATGAATGCGACAGTTGAAAGAATCAGCGGCCACCGTCGGCCGAAGACGTTTGCGATTTGTCCAAACATTGGCTGGAGAGAGGCCCTGGAGAATAGAAGACACCATTAATATCACTACACATTGGATTCTGCAACAGAGAATGGAGGGGCAAGCTGACATAGTTAGGAAATATCCATTAGCAGCCCAGATATAATTATCGCCGCCTCCCAACTTGCCAACAATGACTGGCAAAACCGTGGATGTGATGGTGGCTTCTGTGGCTGTCAAGAGGCCTGCCAATGCGAGGACAAACATGACGGCCCAGAATCTCGGCCCCTTTGGAGTCTTCTTAAAGTTGGAACTCCCCATTGGCATGTCGATTGAAGCTCCTGAAGTCATTGTTGAAGTGGTCGCGTCTTGTTTGGGCATTATCGTGAGGAAGCGATTTGGAGCGCTCTACAGACGAGCATTGAGGGTTTCACTGAAACAGAAAAGAAAAGGGCATGACTTCTCCTATTAGTATTATATTTGGGATTCATCACTTTATTTCTCGGACATAATTTAGGTTGCCACGTTCATCTCTCCAGTTTAAGCAGCCAGCCCGGAGGGTTTCACCCTGTATCTGTGGGGATCAGCCCCGGGAGGTTTGAAAAACCTTACGAGCCGTTAAATTCCAATTCATCGGGGCTTACTGAGAACGAAACGAATTTCGGATAGAAAAAAGGAAAAAAGAAAAAAGGAAGGAAAAAAAAAGGGTCGTCTATGTAGGAAGTTATCTGGTTAGACTGTCGTGGAATGTCGTGAGGTCGCCATTGGAACCAACAACGACCTGGCTTTACTCATTCATGATAGTTATCGCCGCCACGCTCATTTTTAAATCTTCCAGTAATAAGGCCAGAGAGTTTTAACGAGATACAACATTTCAGTGTGAACGCCCATCGGTTTCTCAGAAGCTTTACCTCACGATTCTGAAAAGGAAGGTCGTTGGTATAGAGTTTGATTTCCCCTCCTCTAATACCGGATGAACGTTAGACCGAACGACGCCCTTCCGCGTCTTAATTAGGGATCAATTGATGTCTGATGCTGAAGAGAATGCGGAGGTCGGTTCAGCTTTCGCTATCACTTTTTTCGCACCCAAGTTCGCTCATCTTTTCAAGACTTAACAAGACGCCATTGAACAAGACCAGTCGCCATGGCTTCTAACCTCGACCTTGGACCCCTTCCGAAGAAAATCACTGGAAGCTGTCTTTGCGGGAAAGTCGCTTACAGAATTGACTTCCCCGAGAACCATCCGTTCGTTGCAAACGTGAGATGCCTGGCTCGCCCCTGCTTGTGCCGTGTGCGCCAGCACCTTGGAACTTGTGGCTTGCTAACACTGGAAAAGAGCGGCACCTGCCAATGTACCCAGTGCCGCAAGAACACATCTTCGCTCTTCTTCGTGTACCAGAGGGTCCCGTACTCGTCAGTAACATGGACGACATCCACCGATACACTGAAGAATTATTATTGCACGGAGGGCAATGCCCGCGGATTCTGCAACCAGTGCGGAACGTTTTTCTACTGGCGTCGCGAGTCGGGTCCGGATATCAGTATCGCCCTCGGCACTGTGGATCCCCTTTACCTCTTTGGAGAAGGGTGGGAGGAGTCGAATGGTGAGGTTCCTAAGGGTGGGTTTGGAAAGCTTCTTGCAAGCGGCCGGGGCGACCATGAGTGGGTGCAGAATGAGATCCCAGGCGTGACAGACGACCTAGCACTTGTTGGGAGTGGTGGTCTAGGACAAAGGTTTCTACAATCGGACTGAAACCGTTCATAAAATGAAACACTCGCCAGTGATGGTTAGAAATCTCCTCCATGCCCCCATCCCCTCTACGTCCGTTCAAGTGAGCTGAATTTAAACCATGGTACACAGCGGCACGCTAGGTAAATGGTCCTGTTCATCAACCTTAGGTGGGGCCCGAGGATACAGATCGAAACAGATCCTGGTCCCAGCATCGTCAATAGAATTATCTTATAATATTCTCAGCATATTGAAATATTGTAAACGTTGTAAACCCCAATATTAGACGCCTTTCTGATTCGAGTAAATATAATTCGAGGAAGCAATGTTACGTGGTGCTTCTCAACAATTTTCACAAACAGATGAGGCAGTGTTGGGTGGTGCTCCAAGGAAGTCGCCCAAACTGCAAAGATCTCAACAACAATGACGCCTTCACCTTCGACCACTGAGTGCCACCGCATTCCAATCACAGAATCAGTTTGCGAAATTTTCCCAAAACCATGGGCCTTCGGACGAGAACTCGAATGCGAATTGCTAGACCAGGTGCCGGTTGACGAGGTTCTGGCTGCTTGGAAGGACGGCGATGATTCGTTCATTCTCCGAAAGAAGACAGCTCAAGAAGCCGAGCCTAATTCACGTGTCGACGGCTCAGACGAAGTACGACTAGTTCACGCCCTTGGGACATCCGCGGCGGTCTGGTCCATCGGCAAACAGGCATTTTGCAAAGTCGAATCCTGGCAAGATGGCTTCGAATCTGAAGCTCTGTCGATAGCCTTTGTAAGGGAAAATTTCCCACAAATCCCTGTCCCAGAGGTTATCTATGAATATATTGATGGGGACCGGTCATTCTTAGTCCTAAAGCGTGTCCCGGGGCTCACACTGAGAGACATGTGGGCCGACCTGTCCCCTTCTTGTCACGATAATATCCTCAAGACCATCGTGGGGTTCTGCGTTACCATGGCTACGAAAACAGCCCCGCGTCTACAAAGCGTAACCGGAAAACCACTTCTCGAACCGTACTTATTATCCCCTTCGGAGGACACGGGTCTCTTAGGGCCACTCACGTTAGAGGAAAGCATCTCATTCTTCTCCGCAACTCCGACGGATTCTGCACCTAAGCTCGAAGCGTTTCGCTTCTACCACGCTGATCTTGGGCCCGGAAATATAATGGTATCTCCCACAGGAGAGGTGTCAGGGGCCTGGACTGGGAACTGGCAGGGTTTTATCCTGACTTCTGGATCTCAACAAAACCTTCAGTTTCCCCAGGACTCAACTTTTATCCTTCTGTGCCCGGCTTTATCGATGGCGAGTGGAGAAGGAGACTGAGGATCGCTTTAGAAGAGAAGGGATTCACACGCGTTGCGGATTGGTTTATGTTATGGAAAGATACAGTCAGGCCGAGGAGTGGTGGCAAGGATTGATAGAAGATACCCGAGTTCTCAGACTTTAACTATAGTCTAGATACCAATACGATACTTCCTGGAACCATTCTCTCCTTAGTATTCTTGGACTTGTCGTCGGCACGCTGATGTGCATCGACTTGATCATATCAGCGCCAGGGAATCAAATATCGGTGTTTCATCCGGTGCGTATTAGTTTCCTGGTCTTCGCCGCCTAAACAAATAAACGGAAAACAACAACAAAAAAAAAAAAGAAAAAGGTAGGAAAAAAAAAGAGAGCTGATGATTCGGCCCGGGCTCGATCCGGGGACCTCTTGTGTCCAGCACCTTGTGGATGTTAGACAAGCGTGATAACCAACTACACCACCGAACCAATGACTGCTTGATGGGCGACAAGCGCTGGACTGGGAATATGGGGCGACAGGTCTCGATTTTAAGAAGCAGAACGGGGGAAAAAGAAAAGAAGAAAAAAAGAAAAGAAAGAAGAGAGCAAAGGACCGATTTCGTCCTCTTCTCCTGCCATTCACAATTTATTGGTTTGTCCTGGCAACCGATCCTAAGGTCGTGAAAATGATGTCGTCGAATCCAAATTGATTCGCTCCCTCGAAATTACTGCCATCTCCTAATTCAATCATCCCGGTGATAGAATGCCGAATCCAAGGAACTGGCTGCCAAAGCTGGCGATAGATTTGCCAGTGTCAGTGATAGTTGTTGAAATCGACAGAATCACACCTTCTCCTCGGTCTGATTTTGACGCTATACCGGGCTATGGACCTATTGAGTCACGAACATCTGTCCAGGATATTAGGTGCTGGAAAAGGGGGAAGAGTGGGGAATCTGGGGATGCTCCCAGCACGGGGTGGCTGAAGGTACGAAGTACATAGGACCTCAATTATCCCAAAAGGGAAGTTTTGGAACATCACGTGGACGGTCCCTCCGAGTTGTTTGCAGAATGGAGCGGATAACGACAATGGTCCGTCGTATAACTTGAGAAAGAGAGAAAAAATTGCATTTCCTCCTTACGATTCTTGTGTGCTTGTCGTGGCTATAAATATCGGTGAAATCCTCTCTATACTTTACCCGCATCTCTCAGCTTCATTGCTTTCTTCTTCCAAAAAGTCCGACCTCAATCTTCATGCCAGTGTCATCGCGTGAAGTGGGACCAGCTTTCATCCAGTCAACCTTGCAGACCTGAGCATGTCCGCAGCCGTCGCGCGTTCACTTTCACGAAGTATTGTCGCTTTCAACCCTACTCACCGCTTGCACGTTGTCTCCGGAAATGCACGCCGCATCCTGATACCAGCAGCTGTGGCAGCTCCCAGAGCCGTGCCTACTACTATCAAGAGGACATACGCGTCAGCAGCTCTGCCATCATCCAGCAAGACAAATACCGGCATGGATATTCCTTCTCCTCACATCCCGCTCCCAGATAATGCCAAAATCATCACTCTCCCGGATGGCCGTAAGCTAGGCTATGCGGAATACGGTGATCCCAGAGGGCGCCCTTTCCTCTTCGTTCACGGGGTCCCAGACTGCCGTCTCGACTGTGCACCATCGAAGAAAGATAAAGAAATCGCCATGCGACTCGGTATCCGATGGATCGGCATAGACCGCCCCGGGATAGGACTTTCGACTCCCGATCCCAACAGGACAATTCTCGACTGGCCCAAGGACGTCCAACACCTAATCGATCATCTGAAACTGGACACCTACCATATCTTCGCGGTCTCGGGAGGTACGTCGTACGCACTTGCCTGTGCCAAGCTGCTACCTAGAGAGAAGCTACGATCTGTGGGCATCATGTGCGGGATGGGCCCACCGGCTTCGGGAACCAAGGGCTTGAGCTTGATCAATCGAGTGGCTTTTGCAATCTGGCGGCGGTTTCCACCCGCCATGGAAGCCTACACCAATCGAGTAATTGTGCCAAAGGCTCAGGACCCCGACCGGTCAAAGATTGAAGAGATGTTCAGGAAACAAGTGACGTATGCTCCCAAGGGCGATAAAGAATTTTGGGGGAGTGAAGAGACTGTACAGTTCGTCACGGATATATGGAGGGAGGTGTATCGCCAGGGGTCGGCGGCCGGCCATGCGCAGGAACTGAAGTTGGTAACGAAAGACTGGGGATTCGAGCTCGAGAGCGTCACACATGGCAACATCAAGTTTTGGTATGGAACAGAGGATGTGAATACACCGCTTGAGCAGGGCAGGTACATGGCCGAGAGGATTCCCGGCGCGACATTGAAGGTTTACGAGGGCAAGTCGCATTTTACCATTGGGGATGATATTGAGGAGATGCTGGCGAGTATGCTCCAGGAATCATAATTAGGCAAAGATGTTTTCAGCTTGGAGAGATGCTGCAATCCGGTCTCTGTCAAACCCGCCATAGATACTCTACTCGCTTAGTCCGTACTGCCCTCGAGGGAAGATAGAACTCTGACTTTAACTTCTGTTGCTAGGATACCAGTGAGCTGGGGGGTGAGCTACATTGACTAGGTCGAGTAAGTCACGTTATAGCATTCGCCCAACTAGTGGGAGACAGTACAGCTCCAGATGATAATGTTTGAATATTACTTGCGAGCAAAAAATCTGTTGAATTCGAACTAGAAAACCACATCTGCCGTCGCCGAAGAAGACCTACGATCCCTTCATGCCCTAACGGCAGTGTATTAACTGATATTTCTTCTCCTGCACCAAGTTCAATTGCTTTTGTCCTGGGGTACGTTTAGTGCAAAGGGTAACAAGACCCGCTGCCCCATAATATTCCACGTTCAGCGCCTGTCGCTCATCAAGCGATCATGGTTCGGTGGTGTAGTTGGTTATCACGCTTGTCTAACATCCACTAGGTGCTGGACACAAGAGGTCCCCGGATCGAGCCCGGGCCGAATCATCCATTTATTTTTTCTTGGTTATTTTTTTTTCTCTCTTTTTTTTTCTTTTTTTTTTTTTCTTTTCTTTTTTTTTTCTTTTCTTTTTTTCTTTTCTTTTCTCTCTTTCTGTCCTTTTCCCGTTTTATTTCCTTTTCTTAGCCAAGGTTCTTTTTGAGACTGAAAAGCCCTCTGTACTGTAAATGGGCTGCTTCGGGTTATGTCCCCGTCGCCGTAAGCGCGAGAGTCGGGAGCGGCATCGCATCAAGACCGCGTTCAGTTTTAGGGCATGTCCCCGCCGGGCTGGGCAATGTCATTGAGAGGAGTCCTAAAAGTGAACGGGGTTACATAATAAAAGGCCCGGCTCGGCGTCAGAAGAAGACAACACCGGCCGCACCGCCGCACTAAACGCGTCAATGCCCGTGGGTTTGGGTATTGCCCATATGTTCTAGTTACCTCTCTTACAAGTAGACTAATAATAATCCTATGGCGAAGGCTGAACAACGGTCGCCTCGTTTCCAAGAAGGTGAACACCGGATCAAGCTCGATGCAGAGAAGATGAGGCACGGCTTGGTATTTTGCGGTGGCTGGTGTGGTGTGGTAGGACAGCAGCAAGGGGAAAGGACAACAGTGATAGAATGATAGAATAAGTAGTTAGTCGCTGCCGAGGAGGGCTGACATGGCTTGAATGGAGGACTAACATGGGTAAAACTTCCGTTGGAACTGCACCGAGATACGACCAAAAAGTTGGGCGAAAGACCTGATCCCCAGCACCATGGCCTGTCGAATAGGATGGGTTTGGGCTGAGAATAGAGACATTCTTCGCCCGGAGCGCTTCCAAATGCGTATGACAATACACGAATAGGAGGGTAGAAGAAGTATCCGTTTGGGTAGGTGGAAACAGATAATTGCCACCGCCCGCCACATCATCTACCTGCCCATGAGTTTACTGGAGGCAGGCACTCGCTCTGGTCGAAAGCAGACGAACAAGACGACCAAACTTGAGCTTGTGACGCCGAGAGATTGCTGTTGCCTTTAGTTGAAGTAGATTACAAAATACAAGTAAATACTGACATCAAGTGTCTGTATGTCCTGATGTTTTTGGCACACGAGACTTGTCTACAAAGAGGAGAGAGACCATCTCAGAGCATCGGTGGCGCCTGGGACAGCGACCGTCATTCGGACCTGCCGTCTCTCGTCGATCGACGCCCGCAGGTTCCTATAGCGCCCTACATTATTTACCCTGTCGATTAAGTATTATTCCATACTCGCTCAGGCTAGGGTTTGGTGCATTCATATCAGATTAAGAAGAAGATGCTGATCCGTCGACCAGGGTTCGAGTCGAAACTCACGATCATTCGCGAGGCACCTAATAGTTGTTGGCTGACTTTATCAGACAAGGAGCGGGCTCATATTCAGCTGGTCTCCCACGTGGCGTATTACCGGAGGGAGCGCCGGGGGACCAATGGCCATATTAGGAAATGACCAAACATCTCCTGCAGGCATATCAGGAACCTCAGATGCGCAGATAGTAATACACCAATGGGTTATTCGCTCAGCATAGCCACGAGCGGAACATAAAACAAAGGATGGGGTGTGTCTATACATAGGATGCATAGGGGTCGCAGGACCTACCAATGTACCCAGAGTAGCGTCGAAAGACTGGTCTTCTTTGTCTGGCCAACACGAGGGTTATTCTCACCCCCCTCCCTCGCTAAATTAAAGAACGTCAAGAATCCTGTCTTGATCCTTGGAAAAGTGGTGGAGGTGATGCAGATGAGGCCCTAGTTGAGCTTTTCCCTTGTATATGTGCCCGACTTTTAGGATAGCATTTTGGAATACTCCTTAAGAATTATCTCGTGAAGTCTCTGGAGGGCGTAAAAAGACAAGCGTGATATCGGGAACCACTTGCGGTTCTGAGCTAGGCATGGTATAAAAAAAATCAAAGTTAAAATCCCTCACCGATTCGTAGGGGACACTGAGGCCTCCCACGACGCATAGGCAAACGACTCGCTGTAAATGTCCTTCATTGTGAGTCTATGGGTAACACTTCTACACCAGGGCCTGACTCCCCATTTCGAATGGATCCTTCTCCGAATCGATTTCAGAGCCGTAATGCAAGCGACGGAGACAGAGAAGATGACCCTGTGGATGAGACCCACGATCCCACTTTCCCTGTCGTCGACACAGGGGAGATGACTAGAGTCGAGGAGGAAGAGCATTTTCAGAGTGAGACCGGCCGTAGTAAAAGTAAGATGCCCATTAGCCCACACATGCAACGGATACATGTGCTAATTCGATATCTAGAGCGAAGACTTTATTCTGCGAGTACTCGACGCCCCTCTGTCGCCAATCGAACGATTCAAACGAAGGCCCCGTTATTGTCCATTTTTCATGGAAGCCCACCCATTTGCCGAGCAATTTGAGAGAGATGATAACTACGAGGAACACAAGACGCGGGTGACATTGGTGGGACAGTTTCGTACGATACTCTTCTCTTCAAGGCTGAATATTCTAGTTGTATTCGTCCCGGTTAGCGTTGTAACATACTTTCTTCAAACGGATCCCTTGTTGATCTTCATCTGCAATGCGATTGCCATCATGCCTCTGTCGGCCTTGTTGACCACGGCGACGGAACGGATTGCCACCGAGGCTGGAGATACAATTGGTGCGCTTTTGAATATCAGTTTTGGCAATATCGTGGAATTGATCTTATTGTGAGTTAGGCACGGTCATCAAAATGAACGCTCGAGAGACTAACATCACTTAGTGTGTGAGTTATCAAGACAAAAAGCGCTCCGAGCAGGGAGGAAAATACTAACTCGAGAAAGGATTGCCCTCACCGATAATCAAATACGCATAGTCCAAGCATCCATTCTCGGGTCCATACTGGTCAATTTGCTATTGATTCTCGGCTCAGCCCTCGTGGTTAGTGGCATAGGCGACCTCGGCCAAATCTACAACACTGTAGAGGGGCAGCTCCTTGCTTGTCTGCTATTCGTTTCGGTCTTCGTGATCTTGATGCCGGTGAGTAGTCTGTTGCACTCCATACGAAAGATTTCAACGACTGAATTCAGCAGACGGCTTTTGTGTATGCAGTTGGCAGGGAGGGCAACAACAGCGGCCCGACGCTCAAAATGAGTAGGATTTCGGCGTTGATGGTATTGCTAATCTACATTTTATACTTCGTACACGAGCTCAAATCGCGCCGAAACAATAAAGAAATAGACACAACGCCAGCCACGGACATCGAAAGCCAGCAGACAACCACGAGCAGGCGTCCTTCGCACGAATCCCCACCATTCCGTCAATCCATTTCAGGCTTACAAACTCTGCCTCCTCGAACCATTCGCTTTGCCGACGAGGGCGATACACGCAGGACGGGTGCGTCCAGTAAGGTATCAAATTCAACAGATATGGAGACAAGATGTCCCATGGAGGTTCTGCGCGACGATTCAGCCGAATACCGAGGACGCCAGACCGGAGATAGCAGCCACTTCAATAGCCAACAACGCCCCTACCAACAACCATTGATACGTTCGCGTCAGCACTCCCGATCGTTATCATTCGGCTCTAGTCGAGGATACCATAGTCGCGATTCCTCTAGGAGCCGGGAGAGACATGGGTTGGCGACAGCACTGCAAATACTACGGGATACTCGTGCCGATAATTTGGTCCACGACAATCCACTGCAAGATGACTCCACGGCGAACGGGATGGCGAGCATGGTAGTGCTTATTGTTTCCTCGATACTTATGTCGATGTGCTCCGAGTTTCTCGTCGGCGCAATCGATGGCGTTGTCCACAATGGTGGCCTGTCCGAATCACTTATTGGGCTCGTCATCCTCCCAGCCGTGGGAAACATTGCTGAATACGTTACCGTCGTGACCACGGCGTTTAGGGACAAGTTGGATCTCGCAATTGATGTCGCTGTCGGCTCAGCTATCCAAATTGCACTCTGTGTCGGTCCTCTAACCGTCATGGCGGGATGGGCAATGCAGCATGACTTGGCCTTAACCTTCGACTTCTTCGAAATGGCATCCTTGATAGGCTCCGTTCTCTTGGTGAACCTTCTCGTCCTCAACGAAGGGAGCCGACAGCTTAGAATAAATGGATTGAAGGCAGCACTGATTTGCGCTTGTTATGTGATTTTTAGGTAGGCCGTGTGCTGGTCTCTTCCGACGGCTGCTAAGAAATGGAAACTAATAAAATCCAGTCTTGGAGCGTATCTTTATCCCCAGGGTAAAAAGTAATTAGGATCTATTGGCAGGGTGGCTGTTTGGTGACGAGAGGCAAGAAGGAAGAGATAAGAATGCCTAGAACTTTGAAGACTTGGCCCAGCTTCTTGGAGAGTGTGGAATGGGAAGAGGGAAGGTGTCGTCAGCTAGCTAGATCATTAGGAATTTGCATAGCTCCGATCGGGAGAACGGAAATTGCACACTAATTACCTTAAACTCTCCTAGAAACCGCCCTTCCTATTTGCGAGGAAGGAGACCCATCTAGAGCATCCTAATCTTTAAGATTCCTCCCTCTTCATCCTCATAGACTCTTCTCCCCCCACGCTTTTTCTCTCTCTTGCACCCTATCTCCAAACTAGTTCTGAGCACCCTTTCCTCGCTTTGACGTCACTAATCTCCTATCTTCAACACTCCTCTAGTCTCTACCACCAGTGACCACGATTTAGTCTAATCAAGATCGAGATTCTCTGATCGAAGTGTGTTTCCTTATTGTTCGGAATGGCGCCTGCCTTGAAAACGACAGCCCAGGCCGAGGCCTACTTACGACAGCGGTTCGGGGTATATCCCTCTTCGTCTTTAGCAATTGGGACGGGGAGAAGATCATAGGCCTGTTGACAAGGTTGGCCACGAATAAAACACAAATCAACCCGTCGAGCCAGCCGATCGCACAAAAAATCAAGCGTTGCTTCCGGGGAGCAGGGAACCCTAGAGCTCCGGACAAGCTAGACATCCAGGCCTTGGTGCTGCATTATGGACCCAATGGGCTGCCGGACGATATCTTTCAGAAAATCGTTAGAGGCGGGTACGGTAATCTGTTCCGTTGGAGGAACGAACAAATGGGGCCCGAGGGACAATCAATAGAGGCTTAGAAGCTTTGGTATGCCGAACACAGCTGTGGCCGGATCAAGCAGACGAACCCGACGCAGATTACCGGGAATTCAGGCGAAGGGTTTATGATTTGACTATGGAAGGAGTAGATATGAATGGAATTCGGTAGGCATGCTCTTTTCCTTTAGATGGTGGGTCGGTGGAGATCATAAAGAGCATAATGCTCTCTATTCTACCTTCCCCTATCCCCCATCCGCAGGCCTGGGAGGGGCACGCAATTATTATCACTATTCGCTTACTTCCGTTTCAATTTTTCCCAGGACACGAAGTATCATCACCAAATATCAAGCACCGGAATGTCCCAAGTCGCATTATTATTGGCATTCGTAGTCCCTCAATCCTACCACTATACGCAATCCCCAAAGGAAACAAACCCGCCAAAACCCTAAAGCCTCCGGACAAAGTCCATAATTATCCATTCAATGTAGTAGCTTGAGACAGTCTCCCGGCTTGATATATACTCGCTCTTCGGGCTAGAGGCGGTCTGTTTGGAATATTCGTATTGGGCAATGATTCTAGATCGAGCCGAAAGGGCGAGGCTCTTCTGACAGCGACCGTGGTCTTATTTTGGAGAGCGGCTTGATATCGTTAGTGGCTTATCAGAACTGCATCGGACCTTGCTATTGCAGCTTGGCCTCCAGATATTCGACGATCGGAATGCTTCGTACCGCTTCGCTCCTGGAGCCTGCTGGCGCCTTATATTGTAAGAGGCGCAAATGCACCATTTCACGCATTTTCCGAATGAGCGAGAATCGACGGATCAAATAGACTGCGAATGCGAAAACAATAATCAGGGCAACGAACAAGAGTCCATATCTCGCGGATGTGCTAATTTCGGTATTGGGTGACACTTCCAGAACACCAGCCATATCTTAGCGACGGAGAGCCAGAAGACATGAGTGTTAAACGCTAGTTGGGCTGTCTTTGGCTGACCGAGAATAGAGGAATTGGGGAAAAGTTTTACGTGTCCGGCTTTCCCTTTCTTCTCTCTAACGCAAAGTCTATGGCATGGTATAATTTATTACGCAAAACAGAGAATTCAAGCCCTCTTGGCGGAGTTTTACGCGATACGTATTCAGTGCTTTCTGGTGGCTCCCCTGGGGCACACTTACAAAAGGCCCTCCGCGCAGCCAGGAATGGAATACACTTAGCACGAGGCGCTTCTGGCTACGCATGTGCTTGCCTCGGATTGAGCCATTATTAAAGTGGGACTAGACTGGTGCACTACAAATATTGAATGTTGGGAAGGTGAGGAGGCAGCCTGAGAATGCCGAAGTTGGGATCTTCTCGTCATAAATGCGAGGGGCTTGATCTGGCAAGTTTGAGGAGGGATCAAATAATTATCCCTCACTCGATCGATGCTGCGGTTCCACAAAACAACGAAATGGCTCCAGCACAATGGTCATATCTATCTGCAGGGAGAGCATAGCCACCATTTGCTGCAGCACGCATTACGTCGTGGAGAAGCATCCCCGCCCCATTTAGATTGCCGAGTATAATACTTGGAAATTGTGCCCGTGATAGTTATGAAGGACAATTTGGGGAGTATTCTCGACTAACGACTTGGGGGTGGCTCCATCCTGCATCTGAAAACACGATGCCACACATGCCACCGGGCGTCCTGTGCGCTGCGCTAATGCAAGGCAGGTAAGTTAAAACATCCCGTTCAGGTTCCACGACTTGTCACCTCGAGCTGAGCACGCGGCTAAGCGATACCTCCACGCCAACGCATCAAAGACATTGACATCAAGTAAGCTGCCAACTTGGGTTTTTGGGATCAATTGATCCTGCCATAGAGCCGTGGATATGAGGGATTTTTGGAGCTGTCGGACGAAAAAGTTACAAGCAGAACAGGCAGCATAATCCTGCTCGGGCGAAGCTGCTGTCCTTAGCCGAATCACCAACCGATGAGCAAGTCGCTCGCAGATGACGTCAGTGCTGCCCGGGGAAAGCTGCCAGGAGCGATGTCACCGAATGTTGCATCTCGTGTCTCGCCCGGAACTGCTCCTCCGAGCCGAGATATTGTCTAGTCCCGACCAACCTCCTGACACATTGGCGAAAGTACCTCTCCACCCAGCCTGTGCATTAATCTGTTCAATGTTAACACCTGGTGTGGCAAGGGTAAATGGGCGATTCAATGGCTGTTGCTGGAATTCTTCGAATTCTGCTTCCACATACGTCCCACACCCTTGCTTAGATTTAGTATATTTTATGAGAGATTACGCCCACTTGAAATGGTGTAAATTCAACCTCGCGAATTTCTCGTCATCCGTAAGTCGGCTCTCGGCTCAGCCACCACCATCATCATGGCCACGATCATGAAATGAGGAAAAGAAAAGGAAGGGTGGGGACATGGGAAGCATAAATCTCGCCAGTCTGTCCGGGGGAGAAACGAGAAGCTTGGGGCAGGGATACGCCTTGTGGAGATTAGAGAGGAGTGGATCTAAGGAAAACATCCACCTCAATGTCCGGATGACCATGGGAGCACTATGCTTCGAAAGGCCGGGATTCTCCCCACGGTCCACCAACCGCCTTCGACTCTTATCTAAAACAGGACACACCGCCACTGGCATAATGAGACATAAACTAACAACCGTGGAACAGTCTGGCACTTTCGACACGTGTAAATATTGCTTTCCAGCTAGAATCCCCCCTGCCTTTAGCTTGATTGCCGATTGGGTCACTCACGCTGTCTAATAATGGGGATCATCTATCCTGTCATACTTAGAATGGTGGCTGGGAGGCCTCCTCTGCGTCTAGATGTGTGTTCCTTATAGACAAGTAGGTGTGAGGTAGGGCCATATGATTCTTCGTAGCTCGTATCAACTTAGAAGAATAGGGCCAGCGGGCGCGGGTTGTCGTTGCCCGCTGGAGTGAAAGAAGAATTGGGTGGAAAAAGTTAGCTAACCATAACGTAACCGATCGATTTCACGGTCATCATGGTTTTGGCCAATCCATTGGATTCTACGCAATCTGTCCCTAGTTTGAAGGCGGTTATCCAACGGGTCCTTGTTCACCAGAGCCTCCTTTGGCTGAGGGGTTTTTGACAATTCCCAGCGCGTAGCAAACCATGGTGATCGGGACGCACTCAAATACGATCGCCGGCCACCTGCAAGGTCTCGCCCGTGTAGATACCACGCACTCCTACTTCTCACATTTGACCGTTAATTAATTATACGAGCGTTTATCATCGGCGAACATGGCCTCGTTGCGCTGGCAAACCCGTGATGAGGAAACAGGTGACAAAGTCGCGGGCGGAATCCTACCTGCCGAAGACACCGAGACCAGCACCAAGGCCCCACGGCGTTCTGTCAGTCGTAGCCGCGGTTCAATCGACCTCAGCACGACTATCCCGATCCAGTACCGCACCTTGTGAGTCGTCACATCAAGTGCCCTATACCCTGTCAACCTATTAACACGAGCCAGATCTCTTGACGTTGAAGAAGCACAGAGAAGTGAACGTCTAGGCTTGGCCAAGGCAAAAGACGCAACGGTGTTTAGTATGTGAAACTAATGATACCCTCTCTTGCAAATCGTTCAGTCCTAACAATAGTAGAATTTGAGACGATTGACTGGCACAAATTATCGCCCGAAGATGCCCAGAAGCGCCTCGTCGTGGATACTACCCAGGGCCTATCAAGCGAAGATGCCCAAGAGCGACTACGAAAGCACGGAAAGAACAAAATCTCTCCGCTCCCCAACCCATGGCTCTGGAAGATCCTAGGATACTTTTTCAAGGGCTTTGGATCAATCCTCTTCGTCGGCGGGATCCTAGTCTTCATTTCATGGAAACCACTAGGCCAGCCGCCAGCACTCGCAAACCTTGCCTTGGGAATCGTTCTCATCGCCGTGTTCGTCATACAAGCAGCCTTCAATGGCTGGCAGGACTGGTCTTCGTCTCGTGTGATGCAGTCGATTACGGAAATGCTCCCAGAGTCATGCAACCTCATTCGTGACAATAAACGAATCCAGGCCAGCGCTACTGACATTGTTCCTGGCGACATTATCTTGATCAAAGCCGGAAATAGAATTCCTGGTGATGTACGGTTTGTCGAAGTCTCGCATGATACTTCCATCGATCGGGCCGTCCTTACTGGTAAGTTTATAACATATTCGTGTTCTCCGACTGGCAAGTCACTTACACTGTTGTCTCTTTTGTAGGAGAGTCGAAGCCCGTCAAGGCAACGATCGAGTCCACGGATGACAACTATCTCGAGACCCGCTGCATTGGACTTCAAGGCACACATTGCGTATCCGGCAGCGCAATAGGCGTGGTAGTTGCCACGGGTGACACCACTGTCTTCGGTCAAATAGCAAAGCTGACTGGCCAGCCGAAGAAGGGATTGACCACAATGGAGAAGGATATTCTCCGATTTGTTCTTTTGATCTTCATCATCATGATGACCTGGATCGTCATCGTGGCTGCCGTTTGGTACGTCCTTCTATGTTCACCTATATAAATCGGGGAAACAGGTTCGTTGGTTCATTACAACTAACAAAGCCTCAAGGGGAGGATGGCTTCGCAAGGAACATCCCGGATGGATCAGCGTCTCCGCTCTTATAGTGAGCTGCGTCAGTGTTGCAATTGCCTACATTCCAGAAGGTCTTCCGATCGCCGTTACATCCAGCTTGACGATCACAGCAAATTTGATGAGGAAGAACAAGATCCTATGCAAGTCCTTGAAAACCGTCGAGACTCTTGGGTCGGTCTCTGTCATTTGCTCCGACAAGACCGGCACTCTGACAAAGGTGGGAGGAATCATCGAAACGAGAGTTCGATCTGATCATCGTTAGTACTGTACTTTCGCTAACTGGGCACTGAAAATAGAACAAAATGTTTGTCTCCGATTGTGCACTGAACCTTGCGACTTTCTCGGTAGAGTCGGCCGAAGAGGACGTGAAAACCAAAAAGCAAAACCCCGGTCTCAACCAGATCCGAGCAATAACAGGGCTGTGCAATTCTGCCGATTTCGATACGGATTCCCAATCGACACCTCTCATTGATAGACATATTTTCGGCGACGCTACAGATCAGGCTGCCCTCCGCTTCTCCGAGAGCTTGGGATCGGTCTTAGACTTGCGCGCTGATTGGAGCCTGGCTTTCGAGCTAGCTTTCGACAGCAAGAACAAATTCATGGCTAAGGCATTCACGCTCAGTGAGCCCCGCGGCCTTTCTATGTGCCTATCTACACAAGAGGCGGGCAGCTTTAAAGCCGGGAGCATGTATGTTTGAGACCAGGAGAAATCCTGCTCTTTTCGAGTTTTGAGAGAATGCTAATAGCCTTCTAGTCTTTTGACCGTCAAGGGAGCCCCCGATATACTCATTGAGCAGTGTACCAACATTGTCCTGCCGGATGGCAATATTATTCCTCTAACTGAAGACGGCTGTGCCGCCGTCAAACAATTAAAGGATCAATGGTCTTCTGAGGGTAAACGAGTTATCTTGTTAGCACGCAAGATCCTACACGAAGACGAAGGGTCGATATCGTCTACGGATCTCGAGGGGAAAATGCTGAGCGAAATTCGAAGAGGCCTTACTCTAGTCGGTTTAATTAGCATCATTGACCCCCCTCGTCCTGAGATCCCCAGTGTGGTTTCGACCTTGCGTGGAGCGGGAATTCGTGTCTTCATGGTTCGTTGAGGACCCTCCCTTCCCTGTCACGACGATCTTGTTTTGACCGATATTATAGGTTACTGGCGATTTTGGAATGACTGCTTTAGCCATTTCTCGCCAATGCCGCATCGTCACTGCCAATGTGGTTCATGAGAGTTCGACTCTTCAACGGTTCGCCTCGATGAAAAATGCATCAGCGTCACCTCGTGATGCGGCATTACTTCTCACGGGAGAGGATCTCATGAGCCTAAATGACTACCAATGGGAACAGGTCTGCGCGTATCCCGAGATTGTCTTCTCTCGCACGACCCCGGACCAGAAACTGCGTATTGTGCGCGAATTTCAAAGGCGCCGGCAGGTTGTCGGCATGACGGGAGATGGAGTAAACGATGCTCCAGCACTGAGGGCTGCAGATGTTGGTATCAGTCTCGCCAGCGGCTCTGACATTGCCATCGAAGCCGCCGATATGGTCTTGCTAGAGTCGTTCGCCGCAATCGTCGAGGCGGTCCGGTATGGGCGCGTTGTCTTTGACAATCTAAAGAAGGTTATTGCCTACCTGCTACCTGCCGGGTCGTTTTCGGAATTTTGGCCCGTCTTCACAAATGTCGTGTTTGGTCTTCCGCAAATCCTTTCCTCGTTTCTCATGATCATCATATGGTAAGGCCTCTTTGCTTCTCCTTGACCAAATGGTCGGATGAGCCAGTCACTGACGGACCTGTGCAGTTGTTTCACGGACTGTGCCGGCGCTATTGTGCTGGCTTATGAGGCCCCAGAAGCCGACGTTCTCCTCCGACCTCCCCGGGACCCAAGAAAGACTCACCTCGTCAACTGGCAGCTCATGTTTCACGCATATGCCTTTATTGGGTTGATCGAGAGTGTTTGCTCATTCGCCATGTCCTATTGGTATCTAGAGAGAAAGGGGATTCCATTTTCAGATCTCTGGTTTAAATTCGGCGAGCTTCCTTCCGGCATGGGCCGGGATTATTACAATGCTCGATTGAATGAAGCCAGCTCAATCTATTTTATGAACCTGGTAGTCATGTTAGTCCCTCTCATTGGCACAAACTTTAAGCAAGGCCGTTTCACTAATCGTTGGCAGGCAATGGTTTAACCTGATGTCGGTACGGAACCGCCATCTTTCCATTTTCCAACACCCGCCTCTATTCAATAAGAAGACACAGAACCTCTTGCTCTTTCCCGCTATCCTTTTCTCTCTGGGAATTGCAGTCATCTGGCTGTATATCCCGAGTCTCCAAGTCGTCCTAAGTACCGCCGCCGTCCCTGTTGAGCATTACTTCTATCCGGCAGCGCTTGGACTGGGTCTTCTCTGCCTGGATGAGGGGAGGAAAGCATGCGTACGGCGCTGGCCCAACGGCTTCCTCGCTAAATTAGCTTGGTAGGCATAGGTTCGGAGGTATTTTTCCGGGTGATGTGTGATCTAGACAATAAACACACCCGGGCAGAGAATCAGACAGTTCTAGAGAGGTAATAGGAATGATATCACTCTGTCTGGTTCTCTATTTCCTAAGACCCATTTTCTGTGATGCCGCCGTTGAGCAGAGACCGCCGGGGCCAACACTCCAGGTATTAATATGAACCGAGAACTCCCTAATTATGGCATAATCACTGTCAAAGATTTTACTTTTGAAAACATCCATCGAACGTGTCAAGACGTTATCAAAATCAAGGTGTACCTTGAGACTCATCAGGCCTATGCCTGAGCCATAATAAGTCAAAAAGTCACCCACAATATATGCTAATCCTCAATACACCAGCGCTGAAATGGCAACCATCTCGCAGGGAACTTGACTCATTTGCGGATGGGAAAATAAAAATAAAGGAAGTCTTTAAACCGCTCCTCAAGCCCACAATCCTATAGAAAACTGGTGCCATGCCCCTAGATGGTGGGGATTACACCCGGACGCTGGTGCACCAGGTCTAAAATCGGCGAGAACAGCTGTGTCCTCAAGGCCTGGCCTTTGCTGGTCGCGTCTGCTTCCTTTGCGTGCTGTAACAGCTCCTCCCAACTCCACCACTCCCAGCCCTCGCATTTATTTGGCTCCAAAACCTCTGGGTCCTGTCCGTCATCCTCACGCTCACACGCGGTAAAGATGGTGATGTAGTGTTTGTTGTCTGCTCTCATGATATCGTTTGTCACAGTGAGGTATCGGATGTTTCGAACTTTGAGACCAGTTTCCTCGGCCACTTCGCGAGCGGCGCACTCCTCGAAGGACTCGCCGAATTCCAAATGTCCGCCGGGGAGAGCCCAGGTCCCTGCGCCATGACAGCTGAGGCGCTTCCCCATGATGAAGCGGGGATTGTCGGCTGGCTCTTGAGACGATGCGAGCACGAAGGCAGCAACGCCCACTCGGACCTCGGGTGGAGCAGTCGTCATAGTTGAAGATGAGGAATGTCGTTGATGTATCGATGGAAGCAAGTCTGACTGGAGTATCGTCGAGATGTTCTTGGGAAGTTAGGTCAGTCTGGTTCTACGGACCTCGTTGGGCGAAGGAAATATTGATCTGTTTCATCCAGCCTGAGCAAGGACTAAAAAAATTCCCAGTGAGTCAGAGGGGGGAAATTAACAAGATTGGAGGTATTCTGGAGAAAAACGGGTCTGCATTGGCGGCATTGCATATGCAACTTAACCCATTGCAGTTTGCCATCTGAGGTTCTCCACGCAAAACGACCCAAAGGTCTTAAACCTATTCCTGCATCCTAGCGTGCTCGCCGTCTTCTTAAATAATAGGCGATAGCTCCAATTCTGGATCTCACCTCCCCGCCCTCGGGACATTCAGAGCCCATCTTGTTGTGCCTTGTTTCTATGCGCTTCGGCTGCTCTGCAGGACCGGGGTTAATCTAAAATCCTGTCGCGCCTCTCGTCCCTGTCGCGGATTGCAACAATGAAATGGCAGCGCATAATTGAAATCCTCTCATCGGCTGGTTCTTGAAAATCCTACGAAGGAGTAGTGTTGTATTCTCCTGCTGTATGGTATGCAGAATCGACCCTAGGAGATTGCAGAATCCGTTTATTTGAGCACGCTTTGTAGCTCCTATTCTCAGTGATCGTCCACGCGTGGAGGTTCTACGAAGTAGTGGGCGCCTTGAGATTGGCAGGAAGTCGGCTGTGGTAGGCCCATAACATCTCCAAATGACCTCCTACGGGGTGAAATTCGGCTTCCTGTCGAAGAAACCAGAGGCTTGCCCTGCTTATACTTAGGCGGGTTCGATAAGGAAAGGGAAGTGGGAGTGAAAAATCTTATTGCCGGTCATCGCATGGCCGTCCTCAATGTGCAACAGTAAACAAGTTAGCATTCATCCTTGGCTGCACTTACTGGCATCATTCGATTTGGGGAGCTCATTTCCCATGATGCTGGCGCTTTCCATCATGCCTCTCACGACATGGAGGATTCTCATCGTAGGCGGTAGGGTGGTGTATCAGTCTGAGGGAGGTGGCCGGTCTGGTTGAGAACAACAGCAGTACAAGCATAATATCTCTCTTCATGGACTCGAGACGACTTGTCCCCCACGGTGGTGTTTTGCAATACCACCCTGGCACCCACAAAGGAAACGACTGCGACAATCCCAATAGAAATCCAGATTAGCCAACCTGTCAGGCTGCCAGCGACATGAAACGGGCTGCGCCCCTCAGTTCGGAGATAACCTCTTTTGAGAATCGGAAAGTACCGAACCCAAAGCATCAGGGGCCAAGGGAGTGGCTAACTCATTTCTCAGGCCAATCGGATCATTTCGAATCCTGGTTGATGCAGTGCTGACAGCCCTAAGACAGAGTGCCAATCTCTTGACAATCGCCTCGTCTTCTCAACCCAAATTCCTGTGTGCCATAAACGTTCCCAGGAACACATACAAACCCTCGCTTCCCCCATGCCCACATTGTGGGGGGAGTCTATTTCTGGGGCGGTTTCGACCAAGTGATATTTCTTGCAATATTTTTCTTCTTCTTTTCTTTCTTAATCTTTCATTGAAACGCCGGGTTGGCAGCAACATGCATCTTGGGCACCATATACGTCTGTTTCTTCCCGTGCTCTATCTCTACGCGCTTTCTCTGGCGGCGGATGACCAGTCCATAATCGGTTACTATGTAGACGGAGATAAGAGTACAACAATTCCTATCCCCCTTACTTTTAACTCCTCCCCTCGCCGTCCATTCCCTACTCTAACTAGACGAATACAGCCATCACCGCCAAGTGTACCGGAGAGAGTGCAAGCTTTAGCACGGGAGGGCAGACGGGCGGATGTGTTCACTTGTCGCTAGGAAAATACACAGCAGCTTCCGCGGGCTACTCCTGTTTCGTCAATTCACTTTTCGAGTCGGTGACCGTGAAGACTGGGGATAACACCATCGTTGATGACGACGTAACGGTTACGACCTGGTAAGTTTTCTGAGTTGATTGATGATCTTTTATTCTATGGATGGTTTATTCCTAACACCTACCAGCGCTTCCCGTGGCGAGTGTGTAACGTTGAAAATTTATGAGGCCTCACCAAGTGCAACGCTCGCGGCGAGATTGGTCACCTGTGTTGAGCAGCTGGGCCTACCTACGTCTGCTCGAACATTATATCGGCAGCCTCCTGGCGCCATAATTACTCAGAAGCCAGACTGTGTGTAAGGGCCCTTTCCCTGGGCGCGTTCAAGGCTAACAACGACACCCTAGCGAGTTCGGCCACTGGGGCGACTGGTGGTCCGTCCTCAAACGCCGACGCCAATGCCAATACCAGTGAAGGAGGTGGAGGATCTAACAAGGCCGGTGTCATCGCAGGTGCAGTCGTGGGATCTGTTTCAGGAATAGGCCTTCTCGTCGGCGCTTTTTTTCTCTACCGGTTTCTGAAGAGGCGGCCTAAGCCCGAAATTCCGCAGAACCCAATTCCTGAGGATGGTCCAACTGGGCCGGCGGAATTGGGAGGGATGGGGAAAACAGCTGAGCAGATTGGGAAGCCCGAGATCGACGGCCAGGAGAAGGCCGCTGAAGAATCTGCCACTGTACTTGGAACAGGATACCCGGCAACTGCCGAATTGGTATCTCCGGGACCAAGCCCGATACCTCACGTGCAAGAACTATCAGCACAGCCAACCGCGACTGAGCTTTCTAGCTCCCCACAAGCATATCAGTCAGGCGTCCCCAGAGAGTTGCCTGCATCTATGATGGTCTATGAAATGCCCGCTGAGCCATATAGGGGCTCGAATCATGATCCTCGAGTCATTCACCCTTGACGCTAATCTAGGCCAGACAGGGTGAAACCACGGGATTTCAGCGCTATGGGGAACTAGAGCATGGGCAACGGCAGCCTAATGGATCGGTTCGGGGCACGACGGAAACTAGAGCGAGACTTGAGAGGTGCTATTTTCTGATCCCCAAACCAGAATGTTAGCCTGACGCCAATACTTTGGGGAAGATAATTACCTACCAGCTTCTTAATACGAAATTCCCATTCTTGCCTGGAAATAGATTTATTAAAATCTTATCTTTCGTTTCATACCGCGTACTTGTAGGTGCCGCCCGGTGAGGCTCTGTCTACACTACCGTTTACAAATTCGGCAGCTTTGGAGGTGGGTTTAGAAGACCTTTAAGTTGGAGGTCTCGTTTATCACATTGTAAACTTGTTCCGGCAGCATCACTTCCCTTAATGCCCCGGTAACACAACCCGGGTCAACTAATTCAGTCGATAGCCCGCGTTCCAATTGGGATGTACGATGATATAGATATCCAGCAGAAAGAACTTCCAACACTAGTCTCGATATCCTCAGCCGAATGTGAAGGCCCCGCCCCCCTTCTCTTTTCTTTGAAGCCTAGCCCTCCTCCTATCTAATCCTCTAAGCATCCAGGCGTGGCTGGAATATAGCATAGATTGGCAGCCCCTGTCTTGGATAACAAATCTGAGGCGAATACGAAGTGGCTCCCATCTCGTATTACACGCTAGCTGTCATTTTGATTAGGTGATATTGATAATAAGATAAAATTCCAGCTCGTCCTCTCAGGATGACGACATCAATTTGCAGGGACTGATTCAATATCTTTCTTGGGTTTTTCTTTTAGATAACAATTCCACTTTCAGGTCAAGCCCAATCCAAGTCAGAAGTATGACGTGCTGGAAATCCCTTGTATTTGTCAGGAATCGCCAGGGGTCTGTCCGATGAAATTCGTCAACGTACGTTATTGCGGTCGTGACCGGATAACTCCATGCGTTATAGCCGCTAATAATTCATCATTGATGGTTGAAGTGATTGACCCCCACATCATTTCTTGAAGTTGGCATATGTTCTGATGCGCATGCTCCTCGCCCCCAATCTTCCGGAGGCATGGGGCGTAGATCATGTTCGCAGCGCCATTGATACTCTTCAAAGAGAGAGCGGCGGGATATAAAGATTAAAAAACGTTCGGGGATGACCTTGTCCCATGTAATTTGAGAATGACTCAATCCAAGCATCGATCATACCGATCCTGGAATATTATTTTCGAATTTAGATGCATTCTCGTCGACCTACATGTACCAATAGTTACAGCTAAGATGGCCTGAAGCAGCGACTCCCTTGGTTACGCTGCTCACAAACCTAACTCGGGATAAAACGGCAGCGGCCCAGCTCCGAAGACGGAAGTGAAATTATCGTTTGTGGCCAGATTCGGGCGTGAAGAACCAGAGACATGGAGTCAAAGAGGGTGATTGATACCATCAAAACAGCACGAATACAGAATTGAGGACATGCCGAAACGATGCTCCTCTCCCGGGCTCCGGGTGGGCGGATAGATGTTGGCCAATGGGACGGAAACTTGCTCGCTGCATGCTGCGGGGACTATAGAACGCTAGCTCAATCGCATCATCTATTCGGTGATGGCCACACGGGCAGAACCATCGAGGGATGATGCCGCAATTTAGATTAATTATTGTGTGCTTCAGGACAATGCAAGGGTAGAATGCATAACTGGGCAGCCCCAACCTATCCGAGCTCTATATATGAGGGAGGGTTTAAGGTCGAACCAAGTGACGAGCAGATACCTGGTAAGATCTAATTACGACCCGGAGTTTTGACTCTCTGCTCTAGCATACCAATCCCAGCATTTACTTACAAAATGACGACTACCATCACTCAATCCGAGATAGTCATCAGGACGCAGCCTGAGAAAACACAGAACCGGGCGCCGCTGAAGCTCTCTGGGGCCCTTGATCAGTTCAAACATGTGGAGGTAACGCCTGTAATTGGACGTGAATATCCGGATGTCAACGTGGTTGACGATATCCTCAACTCCAAGAACTCTGATGAACTCCTTCGCGACCTCGCCATCACGAGTAGGTCGCTGATCTCATCCCCCGCGGAACTTTTTTCTCACATTAAGACCTTGCTAGTATCCCAAAGAGGTGTGGTCTTCTTTCGCGCTCAAGACAACCTGACCGACGATCTCCAGAAGACGCTGGTTCATCGACTTGGTCAGCTCTCTGGCAAACCCGCAGACTCGACCCTGCATATCCATCCCCTCCTCAATAGTACTCACGAATTCGGCGTGGACGATAACGAGATTAGCACCATCTCGTCGGCAGGTTTTAAGTTGTTCCCTAGCCAAGCCCAGAAAAAGGACCGGGATGACAGGAAAGGGGGTGCCGCGTCGTGGCACAGCGATATCCAATTCGAAGAATACCCGGCCGACTACACAAGCCTGCGGCTCGTCGAGCTTCCGGCTAGTGGCGGCGACACTCTTTGGGCGTCAGGATATGAGCTCTATGACCGCTTCAGCGACCCGTACAGGAGATTCCTCGAGGGCCTGACCGCCACATACTCGGGAGAGGGATTTCACAAGGCTGCCCAAGCCGTCCCCGAGAAGTTCCAAATCTACGAGGAGCCGCGAGGCAACCCTGCCAACGTCGGCGGCGGACTCACAGCAGTTCATCCCGTGGTGCGAACCAACCCTGTTACCGGGTGGAAGTCGCTCTACGCCATTGGCAATTTCCCTCAACGTATCAACGAGCTGAGTGCGCGTGAGAGCAGGGACCTCTTGGATCTTTTCAAGAGACGGATAGAGGAGAATCATGACTTGCAGGTTAGATTCAAGTGGACGAACAAGAACGACCTTGGTAAGTAGTCCATTTCCGGTCGAGCAACTTCTAAGGTCTAGTGACTAACCAATCGTTAAAAATAAAAGCGATCTGGGACAACCGCAGTGCGTTTCACAGCGCCACAAATGATTTCGAGCACCTCGGCGAGCGCCTAGGTCATCGCACTGTTGGTATCGGCGAGAAGCCATACTACGATCCTCAGAGCGTGTCCAGGAGCGAGGCGCTCGGTTTGTATTAGGGAGGCGACTAAGTAGAGTTGAGTTGTAATAAAAAAGCCTTTCAGTCTACTTACTGGGAACTATGAAACTCTTTCTCTGGCAGACTACCTCTGTTCACCTCGGCCCTTACAGACATGTATACGATGTGCTCATCACTCTATAATACTCCTCACTCGACCTTGGATTGGCAGGACCTTCGTAACCCTCGGCTACTTCTTCACGCAACTTCTCTGTTTCGTCATTAAACCTCCTCGTCGCCTCCAGCCTGTTAAACAGTGTTGACAATGGATATGATCAGAAGTCTTACGCAGAGATGGCCCGTTTGCTGGATCAACTAAACCTAGTAAGGAATGCGGTAGCGCAAGAATACAGTCGCCGTGTAAACGAGATGTCCTGCGAATTGGCCGCACTTTCGCAGCTAGGGTAGTACCAACAGCAAACACGTCTTGGCTAGAGTCTTCCTCACAACGCCTACTCTCTCGGCCAGTATTAGATCAACAGTTCTTGGCAGATGCTATTCGAAAGGAGTTCCTCCAGGGTATACGCTAGCTAGAAATTTCTAGTCGGAAAACAGAATTCACTCAAAAATTACCCGCAGTCGAGATAGGAATTATTCCAAGGTTCGTGAGAGGTTACACTTGGCAAGACATCTAAGGGGATGAGGTTTCATGAATTGCCCCATCCATATGACTTCTAATGTCTTTAACTTTCTAAATAGAGAGCTCTCCTATAACTTCCCGTCCTTTACGCCTTTAAACGCTCTAGTATGTATCCAACCATGATCTTCCATCCAGCTTGCACAGCAGGCATCCCAGGATTGTTCCCATCAAACGTCATAAAGGCGTGGGGCGCACCCGGCACCAGCTTAAACAGAGCTTCGTTACCAGCTGTCAACCATCGGAAATGCATCAATACCGAATCGTCGATGAGCGAATCCTCCGTGCCGACAAGGAAGAGCGCATGGCACAGCCCCCGCAGGTCGTTATAGGCTGGTGATATTTCGGGTGCTTTGCGATCTTCACCAGAGATGTTGGGCATGAAAGCATTTAAGAAGTTGTACATCGAGTCCGTGGCGAGGACGGGGGAGGTTTCTGGGTGGGCGAGCCGGGCGCTCGGGAGGTACGTCAAGTCGAAGCAGCCGTAGTTCAGAACTGCGCCCTTCAGACGGGAAATGTAGCCGATCGACCGGAGATAAAAAAGGACCACAGCAGACAAAGTACCTCCAGCGGACTAATGCATTTCGTCATCAGATAATTGGAACGCCACTCGCCCGTACTGAATCCTGGAAATATCACCATGAGGGGAACATGAGGGACTAGGGAACTAGGGATAAGATGAACTTACTTCGCCACCAATAAATGCGAGTTCAGCTCCGAACTAGTGCGGCTATTGTTAACATAGAGAGATCTATTATATCCTCAGGGCTTGGCCGGCTATGAACATTACCTCCTTTTTGCCATTCTCCACGAGCCAGCCTGCGAAGTCCACCACATCGTGGTATGCAGCGGGGTAAGGGTGCTCAGGCGAAAGGCGATATTCAACAGACACCACAGCTAGATTCGTCTTCGTTGAGACATGTTCAAGAAGCAGGTCTTGCCTAAACGACAGTCAGTCTTAAGCGGCAAGGGTGGGCAATCGACGGAGCATGTTTTGTTTCCCTTCATACCCAGCAGATGACCCAAGAACAAAACCGCCGCCATGGATATGATAAAATAGGCCAGTCGGCTCACCCTCCTTGGGGCGGAATACGCGATAGCGAATAACACTAGTGGCACCATCCCCACGAGTCGAAGCGCAGATCGCTACGCCATTCGTGCCAGACGGGTGGACAGGTGCAGCGGGGAAAGGTGTTTCACCCTTCGCACGCCGCTCCCTATATCTCTGGGCGCCGACCTAGATTCCAAAATCGGATCGGTTAACTCATTGCCATGTCGGACGAACCTCCTTCCCATTGAGGTGAGTGGATGGTTACAGAAGGAGATCCCAATATTCTTGGCAATTGTAAAATGCACTCACGTCCCACCATTTTTGATCCTTCAGTCCTAGCTCGATTAATTTCTTGTTCAAGCCCACAACAACGGGATCAATGTTCTTGTCCTCAAAAGCAGACAGGTTGTAGACGATATCTGACTCGGTAGACATGATGGGTAATGAAAATTGCAATCTCGAACGACTTTCGATTCAATGTGATGGTTCAGTGTTTCGGCCTTGGTAGCTCTCATAGGTTACCACGAGATTGGAGGTAGGGAATGGATTGAAGAGCCGCTTTATGTCGAGAATGTCCTACATGGCTGAAAAATTACTGGTATTGCTCGCTGGCCTGCATATTCTCGGAAACCACGCGCCGAGCGGGGTTGCGAACTTGTGGCTCAGCGAGCCGGTAGTTGGTTTGGACAGCTAGCCTGCCCCCGGGATCGGATCGGTCGTTCATGAATCCAAAGCCATGGAATGGGTAAAGAACCTTATCCACCTGGCAGTCTGGATCACACTTACTACATCATGGATGTGTGCAAGCCTGGAATTCCCATGTTAAGCGCGAGACTCGCCATGTGTGCATGTGTGGTTATTGCAAGCGAAGTGAGAATCGGTTACCGAACTTTCCGCGGTTCAAATCCCAGGACCCGCGGAAAATTCGGCCCACGAGCAGACTGGCTCGCCTCCACACATCCACGGTATTAAGATGAGCCTTGGAAATAAACTCAATAAGAGGTACCAAAATTTAATAAAGGAGAGGTACATGCAATTTCTAGGCCTCAAGGCTGATCTATGTCTAAAGGTAGAGAGATACCAACCACGCGTGTAGATTCGCATCATGTCAGAACTGTCCATTACCGAATCCTCTATTGGCGATCTAAGAGGCAAAGTTGCTCTTGTCACTGGTAAAGTTGCTCTTTTCTCTCCCTTGTTGCCTTAGGCCAGGGCCAGTGATAAACAACGGGGTTGGTCAAAGAAGTTAATTTGTTGAATGTAGGAGGTGCCGGTGGTATTGGCCAATGCATCGTCGAGCTGATTGCCAAGCATGGCGGAATTGTTGCATTTGGTGACCGAAACGAAACCGCCGGAAAGTCTCTAGAAAAGAGACTCCGAGACGCGGGCTTGTATGTTCCCTCTTCGCATCATCGGAGGAAAACCGAATGGCTTGTTCCGGCCAGCGGTGTGTTTTCGACTAACAATGCTCCGTACAATAAGAACCGTACGATTCTTCCCCGTTGACGTAACGGATTGGAATGCTCAAAGATTATTCTTCTCTCAAACTCGCGAGGAATATGGTCATATCGATCTCGTGTTCGCCAATGCCGGCGTCGGCGACAAAAACGATACCTTTTCCGACTCACTAGACAGTGAGGGCAATCTTCAAGCTCCAGATCTCTTAACCATTCATGTCAACGTTATCGGGGTCATTTTCAGTAAGGACCCTCATATCTTCGTGCGCAGCATTCCCGCTGATCCTCTTCTTCTCCTATTCAAACAGCCAGCAAACTCGCACTGCACTATTTCAAAAAGAACCCAACCCCCGGCGGCGGCCTCGTAATGACAGCATCCACCTCTTCCTACAATGAACGTCCCAACATTCCTGTCTACTCCATGGCCAAGCACGGCGTGATCGGACTTATGCGTGCCTTGAAGCACAACGCTCCCAAAGATAATATCAACGTTGGAGCCATCGCTCCGGGAGGAACGGGAACGGGAATGTTCACATCAGCCGCCGCAGACGCTTTCCGTGCTCTCGGGATCGGTCTGAACAGTGCAATGTCCGTTGCTATGGCAGCAGTGTATCTGGCGAACAACAAGGAAACCAACGGCAAGGGTATTACGATCATCGGAGAAAGATATACAGAAGTAGAGGATGCTATATCAGCACATCAAAACTTATGGTATGGCGAATACAACACAGAAATGGCAAGGAAGGCTGCGGGAGTGAGGTTAGATCAGCTTGCAAGCAATAGTTGAACGTGTTTGAGAGAGTTTTGAATGCATCCACATGCTATCTAAGGGCCTATCTTTAACTTGACCAGATAGAAATTTGGTAGCAGAATTGGAAACTTATTTATGTGTATTCTCTAGGGATGAAATATGGAGACCAAGGGTATATCATCTAGCGTAACGCATACTTGAGCTCCCTCCCTGAACTTCGGTGCCTTGCCCTAGCATACTACACCAGCCATGTTGTTTTGCTCGCTCTTAGAGAAGGGCTTAACCTCGTTAGTACGGGAAATTAGACCTGGGGGCATCTTTCACGCTATGGCCTCTGAACTCGACATAAACTAGCGAGAAGCTCGCTGTTAAGGTTGGGGAAATGCGGGGAAAGTGCGGGGACAGAGCCCGCGGCAGCAATGACCGAGACGACCGATGCAACGCTAGTGTATTATGTCTTGACCCAGGGAGAACCACGTTGTCGGTTCGGGTGGGGTCTGGAATACCCGAATGAACCGACAATGGAAGATCGAGCCGGGGATATGCAAGATGATTAGAAAGGGCATACAGGAAGAGCTGGAGAGGCCCAGAGCTAGAACACCCACCCCGGCAAAGCATTCAAAAATTAGATGTCTGGAGCTTTGGCCCCTGCGAGCCATTGGTTGCAATCCAGAGCAAGTGAAAGCTCGATCAGGGTATAAAGCAACTTCGCAGTATCTTGATGGTGTCAAGTGTTCGTTTCACCATCTTTTATCTCTACCCAAACTTCGCTGGACGGGATAGTCTCATCAAGTATATTTGCGTTGCTTCACCCGAACCTGTTCCTCCCCGATAGCCTACACAACACATAGGTGAAAACCCGCGCCGTTTCGTGACTGCGCATCACTCTGACGATGGCGGCCCAAGCTCCAAAGAAGACGTCTATTCCGGAAGACATCCAGATAGAAACCACTGGCGATCTCGAGGCCGTGGATGCTTCCGGAGAGAAGGTTGAGAACGACGGGCGTGACTGGACTGATAAGGAAGAAACCGCCCTCGTGTAAGTGACACCTTCCCCCTGTCTCAAAACACCTCATATTATGCCTTATTTGAGGCTGTATGAAGATGCGAGGAGCGCAAACGAGAACCGAAGGGCACGATTCCTCATGGGCGAGTTTTTAACAAAGCAATTATTTTTCTTTTAGTCGTCGGGTCGACTGGCGTCTGCTCCCTATGCTATGCATAGTTCTAGGACTCTCGCTTATAGACCGTACCAATATCTCTTCTGCCTATGTAATTGGCATGGGTAATGACCTGGAAATGAAAAAAGGTGCGCGCCATCCTACTTTCTCTCTAGCTGTTCAACGCACCAGGCACACTGACTATCTGCACTTGACGTGCCACCTTGGTATTTCAGGTAGCCGGTATTCCATTGCGTTGCTGGTATTCTTCATCACATACGGTATTTTTGAAGTCCCGTCCAACCTAGTCATTCGTCGCATCGGGGCCAGGGTATGGCTCGCTTTTCTGATTACCGCATGGGGCCTCTCTGTTCTTGGTATGGGCTTTGCTCGCCATTGGACGGCCATCGTGGGTTGTCGCGTGCTACTGGGGCTTTTTGAGGCTGGATGTAAGCGTTCCTCCCTGATTCCATTGATGAAACAATGACATCCGCCGCCTGTGCCTCGGTGGATTGCAACCTATCACATAACCCACTAATAACGATCTAGTGATGCCCGGTGCCGTTTTCATACTATCCTCTTGGTATACGAAGTTTGAGATGGCCCGGAAAATCACCATCTATATCATGGTAGCCATGATCGGAAATGCATTTGGGGGAATTGTACGTCATTCCAGATCCCAACCTCCGTTCCACGAGCTGAAAGGCTAGACTGACACTTTTTTTCTTGCTTGAAAACAGCTTGCGTATTCCTTCTCTCGCATCAGTGTGGGCGACGGTATCTTTTCTCATGGCTGGAGATGGATTTACATTATTGAAGGTATCTTGACCGTTGTTGGAGGAGTGGCGGCCTTCTTCCTCTTGGGAGACTGTTAGTATCTTCTCTCTTTCCGTCCTTTACCCCCAACCCAATCCGAGAATATCTCCTCTTCCATTGGGTTCCTCCAAATAAAGTTTTCACAAGTTCTCACATGGATATAGTTCCCGAGAAATCGAAGTGGCTCACGGCCCGTCAGCGCTATATTGCAAGCAAGCGCCTCAAACTCGACGGTGATGCTGGCGAATATCGCCATGTCACTGGAAGCGAGGCATGGCATTATATATTGGACTGGAAACTCCTCGTATAGTACGTAAAACACCCTCTCATGTGCTTCATATCCTCAATGCCTTTGGTGGATCCCTTTGGCTAATTTGGATAGCTCACTTCTTTACTTGATGAGCAACTCGAGCATCTACTCCGTAGCATTCTTCTCCCCCATCATCATATCTGATGGCATGGGCTTCGACTATTCGACTACTCTTCTGCTGACATCGCCTCCTTGGGTACGTGCACTCGGGATGCATAATCGATGAAAGATTTAAATCATACGCATACTGATTGGGACCCTAGGTATTCTGCATCATCATGTCCATTACAGGAGCTTATCTGTCTGACAAGTATCGCCTACGATGGCCGTAAGTCCTCTTAACCGAAGAAAATCTCAGCGCATGCGCTCACTCCACTCACACTTTGTCATTAGTCTCATCGCGTTCCAAGCAATCTGCGCGTAAGTCTCCGTTTAATTAAATCTAGCCTCCTCCCCTAGAAATTGGACGACCGCTCGAATCGACGCATGGCAATAGGCTAATGAGTATTCGACGTTAGTATGGTTGGCCTTCTCTTAATTCTGTATGCCAAACCTGTTGGAGCTAGGCTATTCGGGTAAGACTCCTGGTGACATTCCAGATATTCTCATTGGATTCACGGGAAAACAAATTTAGCTGACAGCTTTCGCAGAGTGTTCTTGGGAACTTACGGAGGACAGTCAAACGTGTAAGTGCCAGTCCAAAATACTCGACACAACGGACACAACCAACAAGGGGTGTTCCCATTTTCTAACAAGCATGTGCGCATGACATAGTCCTGCAACCCTCACGTACGCAACAAACAACACGCCGAACCTCAACAAACGTGGCGTAACCACTGCGATCATTATCTCAGCCGGCGCCATTGGAGGTATTTTAGGCGGTACTATCTTCCGGTCCCAGGATGCACCAATGTACTTGCCGGGCATGTGGTAAGGAACCTGATCTAGCGTCCCTTGCGTTAAATGAGAAATAAGTTTCTGACGTTGGCTCCTATTGGAACCAGGGCGACGATTGCCATGCAAATGGCAAATCTCTGTCTGCTCACCTTTATGACGTTTTACTTTAAGCGTATGAACAAGCTCGCCGACGAGGGGCGCGTTTCCGCTCTTGAGGGTGTGGAAGGCTTCCGATATGTCATTTGATACCGAACTCTTCCATGCTCTAGGGTACGATGTGCAGTCAGTAAGGACGAATCAACTAGTGACTGCCATTCGCGCCTAAGAGGCTCTGTCGGAACGACTGCGATAGAGGCAGATACAAAGAAATGGCAGGGATGGAAAAGACGGGAGTCTCCGAACCCATTCCCAGAGCCCGTTGTAAAGGATGCTTCCATATCAATTCCTCATTTCTTTGTTCATCACATCTAGGATTTAGTATCAATACATGATTTACATATAGCTCGGCATTTCTATTACGGTCCTCATTCCTCCTTCCTTTTATGTCGTTCTTCATCCCAAACAAGACCCCCAGACAAGTTCCAATACCACAGCCCATACCCTAATGTATCTATACGGTTACCCTTTTTGACTACTAGACGGGTATATCGTAACCAACCAAGTCAATAATTTTTGGTTTAAGCCAGGTGCCCCGTACATATTCGCCGAGCGCACCCATGTACGGGCAGTCTTTGGAGTAAAGGTAGGTAATGAGAAAGCTCTTGTTTCCGCCCTATGAGGCTGGTCGTTGGTGTCAGTGCCAAGCAATCCAACCTTGAGCCGATGGGCAGATTCGTTGAACCGGATCTCCACCGAAACCGAAACACTGGTAATAAGGAAATTGCCATTGTGATCTCTCATTATCAAAATCCGGGGTAGATGCGGGGTATGCATACTGGATGCAAGTCCAAATTCTACTAGTTACTCCTGGACGGGACTACTAGAAACCAAAGCCTTCACGAGGTATGGTGTGCATGTTCCTGTGCTAGTATGTCCCGAGTTTGCCGAGCCGCGGGTCGGAGGATAATGGCCTTCATATTGAAACCCAGCGCGAGTATTGGTCGGCCGAAGGCATTGATTGCGTCGATCCATCGGCAGGCAGGTGAAAATGGAAGCAGCCCGATCGATATCGACAGGCATATCAGCAAGATTTATTCGAATGCATCCCCTTTAATCTTTAAAGGAAGTGTCTGATACCAGAACACGAACCCCGCGAAGCGCACCGCATTAGCGCTTCCTGACAAACTTGATACCAGTAGCTATGGCAGCGAGAACACCAGCTCTTTCGATACTCGACCTATTCCGTCTTGATGGAAAGAATGCCGTCATCACCGGCGCGAACAGTGGCATTGGCAGCTGCATGGCCATCGCGCTTGCTGAAGCTGGCGCAAACATCATAATCATTCAGATCCCCAACGATCCGGAAACAATCACCAAGGACGCACTCGCCAAGCTGCCAATAGAGACGAGCATCTACGATTGCGACTTGACGGAAGTGGCCTCCATTCGAAGAACCGTAGCAGAAATTGCTGAACGCGATGGCCGGACCATCGACATTCTTGTCAACTGTGCTGGTGTCAGCGGCCACAGGCCCGCGCTGGAAGTGGACGATGAGTTCCGCGAACGCATCTTCAAGGTCGACATGACTGCCACCTACGTCATGACACAGGAGGTAGGGCGGCGCATGATCGCCCGTGGAAAAGGTGGCAAGATCCTGAACGTATCGTCGTTGGCAGCACTCCGGGCATTTAAGAACATTTCGGCATATGCTGGCGCGAAGGGTGCTGTGAACCAGTTTACCTCTGCTTTTGCGAACGAGTGGGCTCAACATAACATACAGGTTAACTGCTTGTGTCCGAGGTACGTTTAAGGCCCGTGATCTTCTTTCCTGCCGTCGTTCGTTCGGCAACTAATAAAACTGGAACAGCTGGATCCTCACTCCTCTTACCCAGAAGTATGTTGAGAAGGAGCCCGAGTTTGATCGAATGGTCGTCTCCGGAAGCCCATCAGCTCGGTGGGGTTATCCAGAAGACTTCAAAGGTGCCACGGTGTTCTTTTGCAGTTCCGCGTCAAATTTCATTACCGGAGTTAAGATGCCTCTTGATGGTGGCCGACACAATATGTGTTGAATAAAGTGTTGTATAAAACACCGGGCTTGACGCGATATATATTGAACATAGAAGTGTCCACATTTCCTGAAAATGTCCGAATTTAGGATGATTACTTGTACCAGGTCAGGTAAAGCGGTGTAGGCGTCGAGAAGATTGGTAGATAGCCGGTCCCGTTCGGCTGGTCGATGATCTGATCTCACATGGGCCTGACATCGCGTCGAACCGATGGGCCTCAGCACATAACGGCACGGAAGTATAGGTCAGTGGCCAGATCCACCAGCATTTGCAGCCTGGCAGGAGATAGAACAGTTACGAATAACGAATATCAAAGTGATACGAGGTATAGTTTCAAGTAGCGTATATGTAAGTTGAATAAGGCATTGACTTCAGAAAGCTACGTCCCTGTCATGAGCGGATTCTCTCAGAAAGACGGCGTTTCCCTCTCGATTACAAATTACGACTCATGAAGAGACACCACTACAGGATCGATTCCCTTGCCGAGATATATCATATATACCCGCCATCTGAAACGGCCTTCAACATGCCGTAAAATACAATAAATGGGCAGCGGAAAGGGAAATTGTGAAACTTTATTAGAAGAGGAGGTCGCTAAACTCTTCTCCATCCAAATAAACGTTCAGATCACATAGTTCAGCCAGATCATCTCGAGGCTCAGTACTGGTACCGCATTTACCATCCCTTTGTTAGCCCTCGTTACTGCATTTAGAATTGAAGATCAGGTGAGGTGGCGGGGACTTACGATGTTATGCTGGGTATCGTGATTGGAGGCCCGAGTGTTCCACCATACGGGTTGGTGCAGGCTGTGAAATCTAAGCCCGCCGGGAAGATATCCATTATTGCGAATTGCATGAAGTCGCTTTGATCGCCATGCGTCTCAGTGTCTCCACGATAGCAACCCTCGCGACTTGTCGGTTGTTCCTGTCTCAGGTCAGACGGGGGGCCCCTCACGTGGGAAGGAGTTCCGTGGGTAGTGTTAGGACGAGTAGAATTTGCCGCAGGAGTGGTCGACGTGTCTGAGGCACTCTTCTCAGTCAACTGCGGTGAATCTGCTGTATTTCCTCGGCGCGCCATTGGAGGCCTTGTATCTGCCACGACCGCAATGGTTTGCGAAGTATTGCTAGATGGCACCGAGTCCCATGCCCCAGAGGCGAGAAGTTTTGCTCTCGCCTTGGCGAACAAGGAGTAGATGAAATCTGCCGCCCAGTATGTCTTTCGAAGTTCAGATAGGACAAGCATACAGATGTCAAGCTGCAGTCGGCCGACCGAACGCGTTAGAGCGTCGCTGGAGATGGAGCAGAGGAGGTTTATCTGCAACGCAGGTATGAGTGCCGTAACCCTAAAAGGACCATGGTATTAGTACCGTCTATTGAAATTATATTTTGGTCCCTGTTTCGTGTTTGCGGGTAAGGTGATGAGACTTTTAATGGTTTAGATACGTACATCATTGGATGGCATATGTCAACCGTTTGCGATGCAATGCTCTCGTTCAATATGCTGTTGATATTGGACGCTGCTGACTTGGCTCGTCTTGTGGCTCGGAGACGCCAGGCCTCCTCGATGAAGATCTTGTCGCCATTCCGAGTGACGTATGGCCGGTGAAGGCCAATCATCGCCGCCCTTTGATAGCAATTGTCAGAAACAACCAACCTCGTGGCACACAGAAACCGATTGCCAAATAGCCAGGATAATTCAAAGAAGAAAAGGAGCTGAACTCACTCATAGTAGATACAGAGATGGTAAAAGTGAGCCAGAAGAACACGGTTATCAAATTCCTCTTCGCCCGGAAAGTTTGCGCGACATTTCACCAGCTCCCTGCGATCCCTCTCAATGAGCGTCGCGATTGGTGGCCCAGGAGGGTCTGCTGACGAGGCTTTCCTCACGCGATAGTGTGTCCGCAAGATCTGACCAAGGCAAAGACTCAACTCAAAGAAACCCTGCCACATTTTTGGAAGGGCGTGGCTTGTGTCAGTTGGCAAGTAGCTCTCGGCCTCCTCGGGTTGTACATGATCGTACAGGGCTCGCACATCAGCGGCGGTGGGCATCGGCATGTCGCAGTCGTCGAGATGAATGCGCATTGGGCGGCCCATACCAAACGATAGCCATGTGTCCCGAACGTAGCACATCCACCATATGAGTCGCCATAAGCGATACTGTTCGCTGGATAGCGGTTGATCGTTAAAATTGATTCGCGAGACCGTTGTATTCGTGCTGATGGGGTTGCGGTGCAGGCCAATGCTCTGGCTGAGACTGATTGCGATGCCGTGCCATTGCCAAGATCCTTCTCTATCGTCCTCCTCGGCAAGCCAGAAGGAAAGAAGTATGACAGACTGAATCAACGGGATCTTGTCCTTTTCATAATCGGCGTCATAGAGAGCCTTGAAAGCCGAACGTTTAGTCTACAGGCCTCTGGGATAGAGTAATTGGTCGGAAACTCGCTCACTTTTGCTCGCTTATAGAATGACTGCTTCATCATTTTGCGAGATTGAAATCCCGCCTTCTGAACTGATTCGTTGTCGAGGAACTACAATGCGCAGACTCTGTTAGGGAAGAAAAACCAACAACAACAGAAACCCCCAAAACCGGCCTTTCAAGAAAGCACGGAAGCTCTCAAGTATGGCAAACTTACGTTGACACCAGCAAAGAGGATGCTCCAGAAAAGCAGGAGGTTGACCTTCTTCGGCCCACCTGTGCAGTACCTGGTGAGAAAGTCGCAAACGTCAATGACGGGCATGAACGGATGGACATGGTGGAAGAAGCTTCGAAGCAAGCGCCGTCGAATATCTTCGCTTGGTAGCAAGAAGCATCCTTTGTCTTGCAACGTTGCAAAATCGCGTGCCGAAATAGCCTTCGTCGCGGCACGAGGCACAACATAATGTCGCCGTGGAGCTTCGCGGTTAGGTTCGCAAATATCAACTACCATGGCGAGCCCTTGTGGCTCTCCTGCGGCGCGAAAAATGTAAGAATATATGCGGCAGCATGTGGGAAAATTATCAAGTGATAGCGGCGTCGCAGAACTACCAAAGTCCTATCATCAAAACATACCGACGTAGATTATTCCGTCCGATTCGCCACGGTCTGTGTGGTCAAGAATGGCCGAATAGACGGCTCCCGGCGCTGGGCCGTCTGGTTGACCTTCTAGTGTCTCGACATCTCCCGCATTACTTGCGATTTCAATTTGACAGCTTGAGGAAGGAGAAGTATCGTCCTGGAATTGCGTTCCCAGAATGGACTCGGGCGTCCAAGGTTCTGTCGAGGCGACAGGTTTCGTTGCCGTTCCATTAAGTGGCGATTGGCCCTCTACCTCAGCGCGATTTGGAATGCGGATGTCCGGCCTAGTTGTAACGGTTGATATTGACGAGGAACCGCTCGATTGATTCCCTTCGGTCAGGATTTTGGCCAACCTGTATGGAGGAAATATGTGAATACAGCCCACTCAGGCCTCGCGGTCATGCGAAAACGACGAAATCGGGCCTATCCTTACCTTAACCGTTGTATGCCTCTGCCGCGAGCGACAATCCGGCATGGAGTGCCGTCTTCCACACAGTTGATGCATGGTGGCCCGGAGTTGACGACATTACACCGAACTTTTCTTTCGCGACAGGATTGGCAGGCAAGTGCGGCACGCTTCCTCGCTCGGCGGTGAGTATCTACCCGGCTCCCGTCTAAAATCGGTTCAGGCGATCTGGACGAACTCAAGTTGGCCAGTACTATTCCCCTACAATTGGATGGGGATTCCGACGCTGTCACGCGTGTCGATACCGTCATCTTTTTAATGGCGTATTGGGCATAACAGAAGCCCGCGTTCTGGTTGATGGTAAAACTTCAAGATAGCATGAGTTATCAGGGGCAGAGGAGGGAAGAAAGTGGAGGGAGATCGATCTCCAAAAGGAATTCAGGGTCAGCATGGCCAAGATGGACGCTGTGCGCCTCCAGTGCGTACGAGGCGCCTAGACCAGAAAAAGTAAAAGACCTAAGGCGTGACTTGGACACTACACCAGTTTTGGGCGCTATTGATCTCAAGAAGCTTTGTTCTCCGCAATGTTACCAACCCTTCTGTTCCCCAGATTCAGAAAGTGTGGGGGAGCGCGGGGAAGACGCATGCACTAGCATCAATTGGCGATAGCTGGTCAATGGAGATTAGTTTAGTCCTGGAATGGCGATTGACAACTTGCGGGGAAGACCTGTACCCTGCCAGATAGAGACGCTCCTGAACCCGAAATATCCGCGGATGAAAACAGATCCTGGTTGGCTCGATGGGATGGGTGGCTTCGGTCTAGTCGGATACACCATCCTCGGCACTTCGCACGTTTGATTCTATTAAGCAGATGAGGACCTATCGTCATTCCACGGTATTATCTGCACAATAGATCCGAAAAGTCTAGCAATGCCAACCCTTGGCAGCTGTTTCAGTGGATTCAAGGTTGTTCCTACGCTTGCAAACAAGCACACTTCCCGCAGCCGCGATATCCGGGCGAGTCTTATGATGAAATTTACACTAGCTTCTGAGGCCATGTCCCACCTTCAGTCTTTCTCGGAACGTTGAGTGCTGTGTTGAATCTCGGAAAACAGCAATTTAGCATGTATACCGGTAACCGCGGAGCCCATACTCGGTTAAAGAAAGCAAAGGCAGGGGGGACTTCCGCCGGGAGCATTTACATGTATGCCAGACACGAATTCGTTTCCTACACCCTCCTATGCCGCGGCGTAAAAAGAGTGTATGCCACTTAACTAATATCTACTTGCTCCTCGAAGACTATAATACGGTTTGCAAAATACGCATCTGTGCGCGTAATCTTTTGAGAACAGAGAACGTCCTTGGAGTTTGCATCGAGGTTCATTTGAGCTATTATTCCATTTCAATCTCCCCTCCTCAACCAAATTCCATTCCTTCAGAAACAGGATTCTTGTCTACTGTCTACTATCATCCTGCCTACCATGTCACCACCGACTGTGCCCACCGCTTCCTTTGGTCCCGACCTCGAAGCCCTCAAAAGGGCTCTCTCCGAGTTCAAGCACGACAACGAATGGTATAACCGCAGTTTTGGCAATTACACCATCACTGAAGAGCCCATATTCAAGAAACGTGCGCTTCGGGTGATTTGTGTCGGCGCTGGCGCAACTGGGTTGGAAGTTGCCTACAAGTCGGAGAGATTGTTGCAGAATGTGACACTTCAGATCTACGAAAAGAACGCCGATATAGGAGGTACTTGGCTCGAGAACCGATACCCGGGATGCACCTGTGACATTCCCAGTCACAGCTAGTATGTTGAAGACTTCTTCTGCTCTTATGGTTTACTTACCTTTCTTCGCCTTGTCTGGGGATCATCCCACCCCTTAACCCCATCTTTAGTCGTCCAAAATCACCTGAGGAAGTCTCAGCCCTGGGCTCCTCTCAATTTGGAAACGTGATACAATAATATTTCAACATTTGCTAACCACGAGGGCCCTACCCTCTTCTCACAGCCAATTTGCGTGGGCGCGAAACCCCGAGTGGTCTCATTACTACTCGCCGAGTCCCGAAATCTGGAAATACTTCAAGGACGTGGCAGTCAAGTATGATTTGGAAAAGTACGTCAAGTTCTCCCACCGTGTCAAGTCGGCCCGGTGGGATGAAGAGGCGGGTCTATGGAAACTCTCAATTACAGCACCCGACGGAGGTGAAATCACTGACGAGTGTGATATCCTGATCAATGGCACCGGTGTTCTTAAGTAAGTCTCCTATCACCTGGTATTCAAGTAGTATGTATATACATATATCACCGAGGAGCTAACACGGAACAAACAGCTCCTGGAAGTATCCTAATATCCCAGGGATCGATACTTTTAAGGGAAAACTGATGCATAGTGCCAACTGGGATGTAGACTATGATCTATCTGGAAAGACAGTCGCCGTTGTCGGCGGAGGTTCGTCGGCGGTACAGATCGTTCCGAGCATTCAGCCAGGTATGTCTAACATTCCCCGCAGATGCCGCGGAGATTTTGGTTGATAATGAGCTAATCGCTAATCCTGGGCATGTACTTCAGCCGTCGGAAAGTTGATTGCGTTTCTGCGGTCACCAGTTTGGATCACAATGGGGTTTGGTGTAAAGTTTGCGGCTCGCGGAGGCACTAACTTCAAGTGTGAGCAATATTCTATTTATCTCATTGCACTTGAGGGCCCAAAAGATTCTCAATCCGCAAATATTTTGATCTATTCTGACTGACATCGGGGCTTAGATACTGAAGAACAGATCAAATCATTTAAAGAAAACTCCGAGGAGTACGACAAGTATTGCCGGGATCTCGAGGGTGAATTGAACAAGCGGTTCACATTGGTAGGGTTCCTCTTCTTAGTCCGCAGCTGTTATTACCATTCACGCCCTAACCATGCCCTTAGAATCATTCGTTTAGTCGAGACCAGGAACAAACCCGAGACATGATTACGGAGCAGATGAAGCAGCAGCTCAACAACGAGCCCTTGGCACAGCATCTCGTCCCGCAATTCTCATTAGGTTGCCGTCGCATGACTCCAGGATCTGGCTACCTCGAGTCACTTACAAAGGAGAATGTCCAAGTCGTCACTTCGTCCGTCGCACGATTTACCGAAACCGGTGTTATCGATGATAATGGCCGCGAACACAGCGTCGACGTAGTCATCTGTGCAACAGGGTTTGACGCGTCTTTTGCGCCGCCATATGAAGTGATAGGAAGAGGTGGCTTGTCACTGAAAGAGCGATTTGGCGATTTTCCTCGGGGATACCTATCGATCATGGTTGACGACTACCCAAACTTCTTTTGTGAGCACCTCCACGAACCCTAATGCATGCCTTCGCAGACCCTTCCCAATTCATTCCTCCCTCCAACTGACATGAATCAGTGGTTCTCGGCCCCAACGGCCCCGCGAGCCATTCTTCCTTTCTCCCCATCATCGAATGGCATACGCGGTACATCTTCCAGGTCATCGAGAAGATGCAGCGAGAGAATATCAAGGCCGTCAGTCCCAAGCCGGAATGCGTGCGTGACTTCTTCCAGCATACCCATACCCTCATGCGCCGATTGGTCTGGTCCGCTCAATGCAGTTCGTGGTTTAAGAATGGCAAAAAAAACGGGCCGGTGACTGCCATCTGGCCCGGTTCGCGCCTCCACTATTTCGAGGCTCTAAAGGCGCCGCGTTATGAGGATTTTGAAATCACTTATCGAAGCGGTAATCGTTACCAATACTTTGGAAACGGATACACCGAGGTTGAGACCGAGGAGCACGGGAATCCGGTTTGGTACTTGGACGATCCGTTCCTCAAGGTGTAGACTTTCCTGCAGCTCGAATAGTGATAGAACCTAGTTGAAAGCCAATGTATCTATATTTCGTTGCTCACTCACTGTATCCCATTCCGTAAGGTCGTGGAGATGTGTTTCTGAATACGCAAGATAGCCTACGTACCTACGCAGACAAGAGGTCAAGGAGCCAACCCCAACCTCAACCTCAACCCCCGCCCGGCGGGGTTTAAGTGTTGGTCTAGGGGATTAGATCCACCGACTAACATACCTCAGGGCCTGTGATATATACGCACTTTCAAATATAAAATGTGAGAAAATATACTTATTTGACACTTGATCTGTGATACGGCGGGTGGTGGTAATGATCCTCAGATCTCTCAAGGAGAGGTTTACTTGTATTACTGGGGTTAGCTTGCAGTTATACTTCCAGTGTAAGAGTCTGCTCCCGTTTCGAGTCGTACATCTCCAGGAGCCAATCCATTTCAATCTCAAGCAACGCCCCTAGCTGGGACTAGGCCTGATGGGACTAGACGCGACGGGAACTTATTTCCGTGTCCTTATAGGGGTGCGGAACCCTTGCAAGTTCAACAGTCGGGACCATTTTTATTGCTCCATGAGAGTGTATTCCACCATCTCTGATACTAAGTGAGTTTAAGTCGACTTCGCCTACGTTCCTGGCTTAGTTCCTCTCCATAAATAATATCCCTCACTGATCCTAACCCCAACTCTAGGGATCACATAGTGACATGCCATGGACTAAGTGACGAAACTCGACAGATCCTCACTTGTACGGAGGAGAGAGAGAGAATAAACACCTGGGCCGGGCTATGGACTATATTATTTCCAAACGACCCTGTAATAGTTCAAGGTTCGATATTCTGGATCCATGGCGCTGTGTTGATCGAGAGCCGTTCCGCTGACATTGATGCGACTGCAGACTTCATACCACCCATCGAGCATTTCGAACTAAAACAAGCTCAAATTAATTGCGTTACGAACCATAAATACTTAGAGAAATTCCCGTTGTTGCTATCCCTTCTCAACATCATGCTCAAATTCATCGATATAACCTGTCGGTCTGTGGAGACCAATGCTGTCGGTGACTCGAGCGAGACCGAACAGCGCCGGCTCTTTCAGTTGCCGCTCGATGTCTTTGAATAATACACGCTCAGCCTTGGCCAGTTAGCGACATCTTGCACTACAATATCCGATAAAGAACCAGCTCCTATCGACCCTAGTAATGGTCCGCTCAATGTCCTCGAAACAATTGAAAATTGTGCCGACCAACTACCAACCACGGTACAGGGTCAGCAGCTCCAGTCTAGTAGTTAGTCGAGAACGGGAGGAAGCCATGTCGTGAATGGAAATTGCGAAAGCGGGAAGGATGCCAATTCGGGATCTAACCACGGTGCTGGCCCCTCGAGAGGGCCTGGACGTGGTCTAGAGGATAACCAGGGCTGCCTAAGGCCTCTTGGAGGGGACCAGCCTCCGGTTCACTTGTCCTGCCCGTTTCGGATCAAGGATCCTTTTACCTTCAATGTTCGAGATAGCCCTTCCTGCTCCATGACGGTTTACAACTCAATTCCAGCTCTACTGTAAGTGGGGAGAGATTTCAATGTAATAATGAATTTCGAGACTTGCTAATGATCTGGGGCAGAGACCATATACGCGACAGGCACAAGCTTCAAGGGGATGAGAACATGGCATGCCAGCGTTGCTTTACACGCTTTGAAACACATCGAGAACTCGAAATCCATGTCGGCGCTGAAATTGCATGCAGACCAAGAAAGCGTATTGAGCGCTTCAAGCTCGGCGTGAGAGAGATTCGTGGTTTAGAAACAATGGACGGATCAACCGAGGAGCAGTGGGCAGAACTCTGCAACCTCGTCCTCAAAACAGACAAGCAAGGTGCACCATCATCTGGTAAGAAAAAAACCGTATCTGTTAAACCACCTTTCGATGCCATGTATCGACACTGACTGATTCGCACAGACTATAGAACTCCCATGGAGCATTTTGAATTTGCAAAACTTTTGTACCATTCAGTTCTTCAACTCGTTGGGCATCTCATCCTGGAGCTAGCTATCCCCAAAGACAAGCGACCTCAGTGCATCCTAAAATTTCAAGCACTGCGACGAACCCTGGAAAGTTATTTTCATTCCAAAATGGATAAATTTGAATTCGGATCGACATACAAATCAACCCTTTATGCCGTTGAATTTAGCAATATCAGTGTTACGTCCAATGATAACCCGATCATCGATCTTTCGGACCTGTCGAAGAGAGCCGCGTGGCTTTTGGAAAGGCACTTCGGGGCTCTTATCGACCGCTGTGATAACATATGCCGGGCCGTGAAGCAGAATGATATCCAGAACGGAGTCCAAGCCCTCGCTGGGTTCCCCTTTGTCACGAGGAATTTCTTCAGCCCAAGTCCCCCAGAGACGCCCACCGGGCCAGAAGGACGCCAGCCGGCGGTGGACAGTAGAAGACCGAGTAAGCGTCAGAGACTTGATCTGGGTTACGCTGGAGATTGCCGTGGCCCGTCAGCGAGCCAGCCCGCCCATAACTTTCAGATCTTCCCTGGGGTCTACTTCGTCTCCTGCCTCTTCCAGTACAGCACTCAGAGACTTTATTATCCAAAGGGCACCTCCCGGTCAAGGTTTCCTACTTTCTTCAACGCCTAATGCCCTTGACCCTGAGGGCTTTTTTCCCTGGCGCGGCTTGAATGAGAAGAAATGAGAAAATATTTGCTCTAGGATATTTTGTTTCCCGTTTTTAGATTTTAATTAGACAATCGGTGACCATTGGAGATATCAAAGGATTGTTCACTGTTGGATATTTAAGACCCATCTAGCTTCTAACTGTGCGGCAGAGCCCTTCCTCACCTGATACTGATTTTAAGTCCTGTTATGCCTTGCTTCTAGTCTGGAGTGGGGAAGGAAAGGTCCCGATGGACAAAGGGTCATGATATCGAGACGGCCGTCGTGTATTCTCCAAACACGACGGTCTAGTGATATCCTAGGATGATGGTTATTGGTAAAATATATCACAATGTAGCACAACCTATCCAAACGTGAAAGACCAGATGTCCCCAGCCAAACTGGCGGACCATGGGTGTCCACATCGGAAGTAAAACGGTCCACCAGAGCCACCTTCTCCGCGTTCTCGTGGTTCAGATTATCCCTGAAATCGACCCTAGTGTCTTTCGCGCTCTGATAAACCTTTGCTCCGTTGGCGATCAGCTCGGTTGTGATTTCCATGGCAGAAATGAAGCCTCCAATCACAAGCACGGTTTTGCCACAATACGGGGTTGGCGTGCGGTATTGCTTCGCATGCGTGACCCGATTCGGGAATTTTACCTTCCATGAAGCTAAGCCTGGCACATCGGGCACGCGAGGGACACCGTATCGACCGGTGGCAACGACGACGGCGTCGAACTCCCAAGACTCTCGCTCCAGCACGTACTTCGCCGGCGTGGTAACGAGTCGGGAAGTCTTCACATGCCATTCATTCTCGCCATCTCTCTTTAGCACTGATTCTACCCTAGTGCGGAAACGAATCCTGTCTTCGACGTGGTGGATTCGAGCAATGTCCCGAAGATACGTCGCCACATCGCTATGATCAATCGGTGCCCGGGTTCCCTGAGGCCAGCCCTTGAGCGAGGTACGCATGACATCTTCGCTGCCCCTGCTCTTCATGTTTATATAGACCGGGCCTGGTGGCGCAAAGGCCAATGCTGCCTTCTCAGGAGTCAAGCACTCCCCGTGGAGCTTTTCTAGCTCACCCCAGTCTGGTGCTGGCGGTTGGAGGCTTGGGTACGGCGGATCTCGATCCACTTCCGGGCGAAACTCCCATGCTCCGCCCGCATTCTCTGCTCGCTCGAAGACGGTGACATTAAAGCCGGCTTTCAGCAGATGGGCAGCCGAAACGATGCCGCTGAGGCCGGCGCCAACGACGGCCACGTTTTGGATGTCACTGGTGAAGGCAAAGGTGCTCGCAGCGTCTTGGTTATTCGAGGACATCATCGAATTTTAATCTCATCGATTAACAAGACTGGAGGAATGAGGATAAACGACAAAGCGGGGTGATGAATGATGCCCAATAAACAGTCATCCTAAGAAGACACTTAATGTTCCACGACATTCAGCACGTAATTTCCGTCTCCCGCTTGCCTTGAATCAAATCATTTCGTAGTACAGAAGCGCAATCTGTGGTCGACGGTCGACCTCATACTACCCCGCTCCTGACAACAATCACCAGCGGGAATATTATCATCGAAAGGCAAAAGGATTAAAGCCAAGAAAAAAGTATCAAAGTAGCCTAAGAGATTGCCTCTAACAAGCTATCCGTGAGCATAAATAAACTTCATCTCAAGATAAAACAAAAAAATCCTCCAACCCCCTCGACCTCCCTCAAGTTCCCTACCACTTGGGCTCCGGGTCTGCCTTTAAGGCTTTGAATCCTGTCTACCAATTGTAAAGGAGGAGTACCTCCCAAGGCATCACCCAGCCAGGAATGATTTGTCGAATGTGGTTGTCGTAACTGACCCTCTTAAGAGGGAGATTGACGCGAGAGTTGGAGAGCCAATTTCCGCTCGAAAAATCCGGTAGCACATGGGGCGGATCGAACCGGCGAGGGCTGGAACGATCGTAACCATCGTCATTACCGAACGCGTCAAGCGTCAACTGACTATTTGTGAAAGCCTGCTGACGAATTTGGATATATAAGGGGTAGGCTGTCACGCATGGTGGTGATGGGGAAGGCGCACCCGGGACGGACGCTGATCTCGAACTAGTGACCGTGAGAAGGGGAAAGTTTGCAGATTGCTTACTATATAACGTAGTTGGAAGGAATAGGGAGAAGAAAGCTAGTGGAACCTGCCGCCATGGCCCCAACTATTCATATCATTTGGGTCGCGCATGCGTATCTGGTGATACGGCACGAAGAACCATCGGATATCTTGGAATGACAGCAAGGAGTCTCTGTTATCCTGACACACTAGCGCACATTGCTCTTTCTAGCTTAGTCGCAACATGATGACAAGAAGGGGCTCGCCATATCCCTTGCCTACTCCATACGGCGTAGTCCGTAGTTCGGACATGAGAGGCAGAACTTTCTCTCGAAGCTCAGAGTCTCCGAGGTCTGGTGGACTGAATTAGGAAGGTGGTCACGCTTGAGGCATCGAAGACCGATTCGTCACCGAGCGGAAACAAATATTGAAAACATCCCACCTTTGAGGAATTTCTTTGACATTGGTTAATCAGATGTTGAAAGAAGGAATGCAGGAGCCAAGACTGTGGGAAGCGGGATGGGCAATCACGATTACCATGATTACCTTGCATTTGTCTGCTGTAACCTCACAGGGACGTGGGGGTGTTGGTTAAGCCTTTGGATTCCTTCCAGAATGCTCTCTCCCTGGCATTGATCCAGCCCACCCTGGCCTTCCCCCCCTCTTCCCCCCCCTCTTCCCCCCCCTCTCCCATTTTCCCCATGAAGCGCTTCTGGGAGACGAAATGCCATCCGAATAGACTCGAAAGGCGACGCATCCTCAGGGGCCGGACATGGGCTTCCTGAAATCGCGTGGAGTCTGGGCCGGTTAATAAATGGGTAAGGCCACCGATGGCGCCAGAAGGGACAAGCTTTCGTACGCTAGGCAATGCCGAATGCGGTGGAGACCAAGACCGCGCCAGGGTCAACTGCGAACGAATGAAACTGCGGGGGCGTCATCTAGGCGGCGTCAAGTCAATTGTTAAGACTTTCCCCCAAGTTAGGATCGCGGTCTCAGTTCCGTGATGACTCCGTCCGAGACGAGAGACTGGCACATCCGTCTCAACGGGTAGGGTCGTTGTTCCCTACAGCCCTGGCAATAACTGAGCTGAAGGTCGCCTTCAATAAATTGACTGCGCCAAGATGGGTCCCCCGCGGGCTTTCGCCCAATATTTTCCAGTCATTGGCATCTTTTGCAGTCCGAATTCATGTGCTCGTCGATTCCTGGCTGGGGGTTTGGGATATGTTCCACGGTGACAGACCCACTGTCCCAACTTTGTCAGTTGCTCACATCTCATCATCTTGGCAGCTTGGCAGCTTGGCGTAGTGGCTCTAGCGCAGAAAATTGCAGCACACCTTCCCTGCAGCCAAGAGAATCTGCGGAGCTGGACAGCTCCTCACCACTGCCATTACCCCATCTCGGGGACCAGTCCGTGCTGGTCTCAATGAGTCGTCGATATGGCCAAGAAAGCGTCGTTCCCTTCCTCGAGGTTATCGCCCTGTGATTCGTCTGGCGTCGTCTTCGCCAAGTCCACATCCCACTCTGGGAAGGGTTGAGGCCTTAATCGCTGTCGTCCAAGCTCTGAAGCTCCCAAGCTCTTGGCCAACTGTGGCGGGCACACGGGGACTCAAAACGTATAAGTACTGCATCTGACCCCTCCAACGAGCACGAATTGCGTGCTCGTCACCTTGCATTTCACCATTACTTCGCGACCCACGCCCTTCAACTCCGATCAGCCATGTTTCTTGAAGCTCATCGAATGGCACGAAGCTATCGACATGAGGAGGATCGACGAAATGGGGGAAACTCTAAAAGGAGCCCGGATATCCGGCACGCTGGCACTCGCTCTCTCATGCAAATCACGCGCCCGGTGCTTATTTTCGGAAATTCATACGACATAGAGAAGGATAACACCTCCGCGGAAGACAGGCTTATTCTCAATTGACTGAGATTACGATGGGCCTCGCAAACCCCGACAAATTCCCTCCCCCACCCGAGGATGAGGAGTCCCTGACTCTAACGGTGGACTGGACGCCGGAGGAGGAGCGCAAAGCGAAGCGGAAGTGAGTGGTTTTGTGCAACTACGACGTAGAAATAAGCTTTGAGACTAACTAAACTGGGCCCCGAGTGCAGACTGGACTTAATTATTATGCCTTGCCTAACCCTGGGATTTTTCTGCCTCCAGTTGGATCGCGGTAACGTGTCAAATGTTGGATGAACCCAATGATATTGGTATTTTAGCTCACATCGCCATGATACTGACTTGCCGGAAAGGCCATCACGGATAACATGATGGAGGATGTGGGCATCACACAGAATCAGTTTAACGTTGGCCAGCAGATGCTCTCACTTGTTCGTCATTTCCAAAATCCCAGTGGCACTGCCGCCGCCATGAATCACATTCCTGATATCGTGTAGGGCATCGTGTTGTTCGAGATCCCGTCGAATATGATTTTGTACCGAGTGGGTCCCGGAAAGTGGATCACGCTGCAGCTTTTCCTTTTTGGCATTGTCAGCACCTTTCAGGCCTGGCAGAATAGTTACGGCTCCTTCGTCGCTTGTAGATTCCTCCTGGGTATGGCCGAATCCGGATTCATCCCCGGCGGCCTTTGGACGCTCTCCACGTGGTACACGCGAAGCGAGACGGCAAAACGAGTCATGTTCTTCTACTTCGGTAATCAATTCGGTCAAGCATGTTCGAAGCTCCTTGCCTACGGCATCTTGCATATGCGCGGCGTGGGCGGCAAGGCTGGATGGTTCTGGCTTTTCGTGCTCATGGGTTGTTTTACGATTTTCAGCGGATTCATTCTCGGCTTCTTCCTCCCCGATTCGTTCAGGAACCCATGCAGCACGTTCCTCCCCGGCAAGTCCTGGTTTACCGACCGGGAGATCCACATTCTCCGCACCCGCGTCATCCGCGACGACCCCATGAAGGGGAAGAAGAAGAAGTCGATTGGACGCCCGGCTTTCAGGAAGGCCGTAAGTTCGCAGTAGCTTTTCCCACCCCCACGTCAACACACCGACGCCACCCCTTGTTTATTGTTGATTACCCGCCCCAACGGCTCGTCATCTCCGATTTGCGAATTAAAAATTCTAACTGCACGGCTTTCGTCGCGATCTTTTTTTTTTTCTAGTTCTCAAACTGGCGTCTCTATGCTCACGTAATCATCACGCTCTGCAACAACGGTCCCCAACGTGCCTTCGACACCTACGCGCCGACCATCGTCAGGAGCTTTGGATATGAAGCACTCAAGAGTAACGCCATGGCGTCAGTAGGTTTGTTTCTTCAGATCCCTACCTCCTACGCTTTCAGCTATGTCTCCGACCACTTGTAAGTTTCTTTTTTTTTTTTTTTTTTTTTTTCCCACGCCCCGATGCGGCTCTTCGCCGCCACGTGTTTTTTTTACTAATCTGACCCGACGCAGCAACCGGCGGGGAGAAACCGCCATCGCCGGTCTCAGCATGCACTTGCTCGCCTACATTATGAACCGGATCTTCACTGAAATGACCAGCAAGGGCGTACGATACTTTGGTGTTGTATGGACCCAGACTTTTGGGACGTTTTCTCACCCTCTCAACATTGCCTGGATGTCTCTCACGTGCGAAGATTCTGAGGAACGAGCACTCGCCATGGCCATGTAAGTCACCGGACTGTACCTGCATTCCATCGAAGAAATGAAGATGCTGACGTGCAAATCGATAAAAAGGGTAATTATGGGTGCGAACACAGCCGGCATGTGAGTAGATCTTTCCCTTCCCACCTTTCTCCCTTTCTTCTTCTTTTTAAGTGTTCTCTCTAACTGTATTTCAGCTATGGTGCACAAATCTTCCGATCCGATGACAAGCCCAAGTACCGACGCGGCTTCGGCGTCAATATCGCAGTTCTCACCCTCGGCGTCACTCTCGCCACCGTCCGATTGGTCGACGACGTCTTCCGCCGCCGAAAGCTGGCCAAGCAGCTCCAGCTTCAAGACGACGAGAACGCGTCGCAGGACAAGGCCGTGCGCGTCAGCGATGTCCAGCCGGCCCCGATTCTTCTTGGAGACGAAAAGAAGCCGGTTGTTTCAATTTGACATCAAATGCGTCGGCTTGGATGAAATTCGTCGAGTGCTGCTCGTAGGCCAACTGCTATTTGGCGCCGGACTTTGGGGTAGATTTAGGTTGGTTGGCATCTTCTCTTCATCGGCTGTTAGAATGGCGGTGATAACAGCGTTAAATTCTTCAATAAATATCCAGCTTCTTCCACCATCTTACATCGCTTCTTTTGGACATTGTGGAGTTGAAGCCGGGCCTATTAAAGTGGTGAGCCCGGTTGAAGGAGCCGACCTCAATACGCACTTTATTGTCAATATTGCTTGATGAAAAGGGACTACCGATAGAGATACGACCAGTCCAAGATTTTGTCTCTTTCATGGCCCTATCGTTTTAAACTCCGAATTTGTAGGAGAGAGAAGAAAGCTCTGGGGAGAAAAAGAGAAAGAAAAGAAAAAGAAAAAGAAAAGAAAAAGAAAAAGAAAAAGAAAAAGAAAAAGAAAAAGAAAAGAAAAGGAAGCAGAGTTCCCGACTCTGGCCGACCCGGATTCCGCGGGGCAGGAAATAACCCACCGGGCCCCATCGGAATATTCCGTGAGAAGTGGAGGTTCCTCAGGCCCAGAAACACACATTGATTGGCCAAATTTAAGTGTTCAGCTCTTTTCATTACATCTGACCAATCATATCCTATTTCAGATTCTGTGACGTCGTCGGACCGGACAAAACCCACCTTCCTCTTCTCTCACTTTGCTCTTGCATCAAGACCTGTATCCATGCCCCCAGCATCAGCACCCCCCAAAATTCATTCCTGGAACCCATAGACGGCCACTGATACCGATCTTGCAATATTGGGTCCTGTATCAGGGTCTCGCATATCCTGCAGTAGACCCGCGTCCTCTCTACCTGGATGTTTTCAACGACATCAGCCGCAGCCGAAGGCGCTATTGCGCCGAAACAGTGCATGACCTGCGGGAAACAATACAAGAGAACGAGCCATCTGAGACGACATGAAGCCATCCGTTAGTCCACCGTGGTCCCATGGTCCCACCTCCAGGGGGAATTGCACCGATAGGGTAGACACGGGGACCGGCACTAACTAATCGCCCTCAGATGCTGCGACGGAGGGATTCAGATGCCCTTATTGCTCCAAGAACTTCAGCCGGAGGTACGTACATCTGTTGATCAACACCGTCCCGTATTCTGTTTCCCCACGCATGGTAAGGTTTAAAGCAGCAAGGATACCACGTTGGTGAATCCGCGGAGTACGGCCCGCACGAGTAGCACCAGTCGCACCACAATGCACTAACAGCCTCTCGCCGGGGATACGCATAGGGATGTCTGTCGGAAACACACCCTGAGCTGCCCCCATAAAACCACCCACGAAACCCCGCCAGCGGCCCGACGCGGCCAGCGCCCCAGGGCCTGCGATGCCTGCTTCCACAGTAAATCCTCCTGTGATAGCGGTAACCCGTGCTCCCGCTGCCTATCCCGCGACTCAGAATGCACCTACAAACGTCTTGAAGACCCCTCCCTGCACATCACCGATGAACTCATTTCTTCGACGGCCACCAACGCCTCGGAAGGTACTACCAGATTGGCGGTCCCTTTTCTACTTGGCGTTTCTGACCCCCACGCATCCTCCATGGTCGAGTCTGTGATCGACGAAGACAACGAGGATGAGTACCCACGTGAGGACATATTAGAGGCGCCATCTAATGCATCACCCGCGATGCAAGTGGCAGAAGACTTTCCAATGGACTACGGCCCTTTCTCGTGGAGTATGAATCAATATTATCTCGAAGAGTTCACCCAGGGTATTTATGGTGACCTATTCCTCCAAGACTTGGATATGGGAACCCCGAGTTCAGGTATTGGCTCCGATCTCGTCTTCGACAGCTTATCACTTTGCTCCGTCCGACTCATCGATGACTTGGATCGCTTTCGGAAATCAATGCATCCCGATCACAACCATCAAGATGCTTCACCCACTACACAAATAGACATGCCATTAATGAAGAGGATATTTTCAGCAGAAAATTTAAAGTCACACCTGTCTGCATTTTTCAGATGGACCAACGTCGTCATCCCCCTCGTTCATCGACCCACCTTTGACATCGACATCGCAGACCCGGCACTGTTGATGTCCGCTTTCCTTTGCGGGTCGCTCTACCATCCAGCCGAGGACGTCGCTGAGCGCGATGCCTGCTTCGACATAGCCGAGGAGTATGTGTTTAGTCGATTGAAGGAGCAAGTCGACTTCCAGCGGACTCTGCAAACGCCGGCCTGGAAAAATCGAGAACTTGTCGCGTTGATGCAGGCAGCTATGCTTACTTACGGTCGCCAGTGGATCACAAGCAGGCCCGACGCCAGGAGGAGAAGCCGCAAGGTACGGCTCCCAGCTTTGCTCGAGGTCGTGCGAGGTCTTGGCTTCACCAAGATAAAACATGTAATAACACCCGAGGGGAATGTGCCGTCATGGGAAGACTTTGTCCTTTTGGAGACCTGTATCAGGTACGTGTTATGTCTCGTAATCTTTTGGTCTGAGGCCATGGCGATGCTAAAGCAAATGTCAGAGTGACGAATTTCTTATTCATTCTGGACTGGCAGCAGAGTGGATCGTTTCATTGCCCGCCCCAAGCATCGATATACGAGTTGCAATGTGATCTTCCCTGCCTAAGGCTGTACTGGAAGGCCAAAGATGTGATGGAGTTCCAAGAACTCGTAGCTTCGAATGGGAATGCGTCACTTCAGCGGAACATTTCGGCACGTTTCTGCGTCGAGGCGCTCCTGGGGGACAGCTGGCTCCGCACCTCACATTTGCGCAGCCTACGCGCCCTAACTGTCAAAGATCTTGAAATTTTGATCTTCGGTGAGCCGTCTTCCTGTGACCGACCCTAGGCTACACCGCGTGATACTTCAGAGTGATCTGGAAAAGAATGCCTGTAAACCTAACGCTTTTATCTAGCTGTCCATGCCGTCGCTGTCTCCGCCGTCCTGAACTGTACCCTTTCCCTGCTCTCTCCAAGAATCCTCCGCGCGACGACCCGCTGGAGAGACCTTTGGGATGAGCTGATGAGCAGGGTCGACAAGGAAGAGCTCAGTAGAAGCGGAATGGCGCTGCATGCGCCAGGTATTGGCTGGATAGTTCACTGCCTCGTCGAGCGGTTTGTGAAGGATGGCGGGGCGGGGTTGTCCTATTTCGACGGGGTTGAACATGAATCTACGCAACCGCTTCATGACCTTGTGAAGGTAATGATGATAGAGACGGGAGTGGCTGGGATGAAACTCGGAAAATGAGTAATCTTCGATCTTCGGCACGGGATATGGTACGAAAGCGATAACAAGGCCGCAGATGAGGCGGGACATGTATTAGTAGGGCATATACGCATAGAAACTCACCATTCAGTATGGGATAGATAGACCAATAGAACACTTCTCTACGACCCTTATCCAGCATGCTCACAAATGATTGAGACGAGAATACGCTTTCCATAGTCCAACAGCGTGCTGCCTCGAGGGGTTATCGGGTTGGTAATAAAGTCGATTAAATGAAGGAACATAATTAATTCAACACCGCCACATATACCGAATTCTGCCAGCCATTGTCTGTCAGCGTCAGTATGGTCCACGGCGGAAATGGCTTGGAACGCTTGGCTCTGGTAATGCAAACCTTCAAAGAAAGATAAGGCAAGAGGTCTCTATACTTCGTACACCCAGACAAATTAAATCGGTTTCTGTAATCCTTCTCTCTCTTTACTTAGAGAAGAGTTAGAGGTGACCTTGTAACGGGGCGAATCGAAGGGAAACATGACGGAGCGGGGTTTGTGTAACGAAGTTCATGTAATTGCATTAGGCAGCAGACGGACATCATATTTTGGTCTGCTCGCCTCATCTCATTTCTACCCAGTTTATTCCTCTTCCTCTCTCCAGCTCTTTCTCAAACTTTTCGTTCTATCCTGAGTCGCCTTTCGTCTTCATATCGCTTTCCCGATTTATCAGCCTCGTCAACCGATTAAGCGCTACGATGAATACACTTACTCATCTCGTCAGTTACTTCTGTGGAATCGATGACGACACGCCAATTAGGCAGCCGGTTGGCCTTCGTGCAAGTTTTACCAACAGATCAGATCAAGAGATTGCGGACGAGATCATAGAGTTCTTGAAGACGACTGAAAAGAATGGACAAGAGTTGAGAAAACAGGTGGATAAGTCCATTGGTCCCCAAGGATGGACCGAGAGTATCGCAAAACGAGTTCTCGAACGCCTGGTCGATCTGATCAGGGACAGCCGTGAAAAGCTAGGTCAGGCCTTGGCAGAGGCCATTGACACCGCCGAAGCCGTAGCCAAAGGGTGTTTCGCTTTTGGTCAGGACCACCCGGAGATTGTTGCCGGGCTTTTAATCATCGTTGCAGTCGGTGTACTGGTGCTCATGGCCCCATGGGCCGTGGAAGCTCTTGGCTTCGGAGAACTTGGACCTGTCGCTGGTAAGAAATCGCCCACTTGCTTTTTTCCCTTGCTAATGTGATAAATATATCAGATACGTTCGCAGCATGGTGGGAATCTACCTATGCAGGTTATATCCCGAAGGGATCCTTGTTTTCATTTTTCCAGCGCCTCGGGATGATCTGGAAACGCGTCTGAGTTTGCGTTTGGTGATTATGGCAGTGTGTAGGTCTGGAGAGTGTGTCCGTGCGAGGATACGCTGAGCACTCCTAGAACGGACTGCCATGGACAAAGGAAAGGCCTGCGAAGGGAGAAAGAGAACCTTTCGGTTCCGAAGGGCACAGGAAGTTCGACGGTCGAGGTAGAGACCGCTAAACCGCGAAATCGTGGGAAGATTTGAAGCGCATCACTAAATCAAGTGGACTTATGGTGGGATCCGAAACTGAAGCGAATGAGGGCTCCTGTTATCCGTTGATCAGTTACTGCGTAACGAGAGCGACATAAAATCGTAAATTAGTACGAGCAGCCGCCCAAGGGATTTTTTAAGCTCGGATGGCGTGAAGAACGGCCTTGTTGAGACCGAGTAGAGGAGCGAGAATGGGGGGGGGATCGAATTTATGTGCCTCGCTGCAATGGCCAAGGAATCGACGATGTCTAATAGAAAGAGCAACTTTCTGCTACGTACAGATGAACTGGCAGCCTACTTCAAATGTAGGAGTCTCTAGATCTATTGCAGGAAGGCTTATCTATGCCGACCATTCTATTTCAGGAATCTAGATGGAGAGTTTAGGATTTGCACAACCGCCCAGAGACGTGAAGGCTGGCAGATGGAGAAACGACCAATAGAGTAAATGGTTCCAAATACTCTTGTAATCGGGTAGGAATTCTATTCGCGGAAGGAGCAATGGTAGTAATGAATCTATAGCCACTGGTGGCCCGGGGAAATGGTGACCCATTGAACTCTCCACATGTCGATGTATTAACAGCATTGCAGACGTCCTCCTCTCGTAGCTCTTTCCCCAGGTCGATTCTGAATCATTTAATATAATTCCCCACTACCCCGTCCTGGGAAGGAAGGGGAGACTGAAGCTATGTGCTTTGCCTCACTTATGAAATTGGCATGTGCTGGAACTCCCAGAGTCTAGTATATAAACATCGCCTTCCTCCCCACATCTCCATCCTCTAACCTATCCACCCAATATTCACCGCTATCCTCAGTCACATCAAAGATCTTCTCATATTAGGTCTACCGCACATCTATCTTACATCCCTCATCTTGCCATATTTCGCACCTTTGAAAAGTGCCCGCTCCGGTTGTCCTTCACCCCGGCAACTCTGGTTCTCCTCTTGGGATACCTCCCCTCAGTCCAAATATTCCCCTTGGGGTTGCGTTAAGATCGTCCCCGTACCAAACATACATCAGCCCTTAACTTCCGTTCATTTTCATTCTGGCGTAATGGCGTCCGATACCCAGACGTCCAGGAGCTTGCCCCAGCTCCCGCCGCCTGAGGTTACACTGTTGACTCGACACGAGGCCCAGAGAAAACTCCTCCGCTTTTTAGAGATGATCCCGCCCTGTTGGTTCAACGAATTCCGGGCTCATGATATCATCGGACTTTTGAAAGCGTTCCAACGATGTAATCGCAATATTGATGATCCCCGGAAACAGCCGCTCAACCAGGACATCGAGAGGATGCTGCAGGCGAGACCTGTCATAAAGCCCCCTGTCCATAATATGTGGGCGGGCCTTATTTCCTGCTGGGATACGCGGACCAACTGGTTTCCCTGGCTCTTTCTCCGCAGCATCCATGCCAATAAGTGGCTGGATATGGTTGAACTGAACCCTGCCCGGGACGACGTCGTCTCAGATATCCTTTCGGGACCGGTTGAAGAGTTTATCTCATGGATGGAGCGCGATAATCACTTCCGATCATTTTCTAAAGTCGACCGAGCCGCCCCGCCTCTTGCCGATAATGCGGCGGAAGACCTCCGAGACCTCTTTCGTGCCATCGTAGTCACGGAAGTTACAGCAGAGGAGATCAAGTGGCGCCTCCCAGTAGACCTCGATAAGTCGCCAGGCGAAATTCGGACGCTGCTCACCCGCCCACTCCAGCCATGGCCTGATGCGGAAGACCGCCAGCAGGAAGAGAAAATCGCGACGACCACTCCCGAAACCACAATGACGGCCTCTACTCCGTCGCAGGTAGAAATCGAAACGCTCGGTTATAGCGCGGATTGGCCTCTTCGCAAGGTTGTCTCGGGGCTAATGGACAGGGTGGTATTTCGGGGAGAGGCAGTATCACCGGAGCGATTCCGTCAGGTTACTGAACGTATGAAAGAGCTTGAGACCTATATCAAGGACGGCAAAAAAAGGTTATTGGAGGAAGATGCTGCCACTCGTAAATATCTCAAGCAGTTCGATGAGACTCTGGCGCGACACACCAACAAATAGCCAAGGTTCCTCACCCTGCGAGGCACCTGAAGATGGTAGCAGTGAGCTTCGCCGGTCAGTCGCATGCATCTTTTTCATTACTACTTTTTTTCTCTAAGCCTTGCGATGTCATCATGGGCCGTAATCCTCCTGAGTCCTGAGGCTGAAGAAGAAATAGTTTGATATCGATGAAAAGTCTGGAATCTGGAGTCAACTTTCAGCCTACCGCACTTAAACTAGCATTCAAGAGCATAAGATGAATTTACAAATTTACGACTCCAGCACCATCCATGTCGATGAATTTTGGCGGGCTTTCGTGCCTTGCAATGCACCGGAGGCTGGTTTTCTCGCCTGAGTTTAACACAGAGCCCATCCTCCGCTTGCTTGCCTTCCCGCCCCTGCCATGCCATCCTATTTTCTGGCATGGGCGTTAGAGTAAGTGATATTCGGAAGTTCGAAACTCCTCCCCAAAATGGAACTTCTTGCCAATGCTACTAACATTATTGGCTTTGAATGGTGTATGTGGCAGTTGAAACACTCGGGGGTGTCTTATGTCCTTTTTATTCTTATTTCATCCATCATTCCATGCACGCAAGCCTTTTAGGTTGCATTACCCCATAAATTGCCGATCCAACAAACGCCGTTCTCGATTGGGCACTTTTGAGACGGTGCATCCGCTTTCTCTGATATCTCCCCAGCCGGAACCCGATTGAACCGTCGCAGGGTTGCCGATCTCACACCCACACGCAAATCTCACCACAACGAACAGCAGCAAAGCTGCCAATGATCGACGCAGAACTTCGAGAGTTTCGTCGTGCGCCCCGGTTTGAGACCGCCGATTCTCCCTTCACAATGCAAATGAGAACCCATCAACCCCTCTTCATCCCAGGTCGTCGGAGACCCGGCATTGTTCTCTCCTAAATATGTTTGTTTGGTATCATCCTGCCATCCCCAAGTGATCTTGAGCATCTTTGGCTTTTCATCATCTTCGCTGTAATACATCCATTTCCTCTGCCTGCCAAGATTCTTCCGGCCGCGGAGAAAAAAAAAAACGCACGACACTTCCAGTCTCTCAAGTCTTCACGAGTGGCTTGACGTATTTTTCGAACAATTTCCAGGAATCCAGAGGGCGATTGCAGCGGCGTAGCCGGAATCCATCGCAGTCATCCTCCATGGAGTCTCATCCGGCCGACCCTTCGGTCAAGAGCCTTTTCTGGATCCTGATATCCTCGGCGACCTTGTTCATATTTCTACGTCTCTACTTCAAGTATCGCGGCCAAGGCCTCCATCGCGATGACCTCGTTCTCTTCGCCTCTTGGGTTAGTCTATTCTCATTCCCCAGCTCCGGTCAGGACACCATAATTCCGACATGCCTTGGACTAACCTAATGCTCCATGATTTAGATTGCACTATTCGCAAACGGAATCATCATAACCATGATAATAGACATTGCAACCTCTCGAATGCCTCCTCCCGATCCGCCGAGTACATTCCGAAAGCTGATCATCCTGGGCCTCGTCTCGACAACACTCGCTCTGCTCAGCCAGGCATGGAGCAAGACGTCCTTCGCCATGACCCTGCTCGGAATTACGAAGAAGAGAGATTGGGTCACATACTTCCTTTGGTTTGCCGTTTTCAGCATGAACATCTCCTTCGTTTTCGCGGGGATCTTGTTTTGGGTCCGGTGCACTCCTCTCGAGGGGTTATGGAATCCCTCTATTCAGGCCAAGTGCTTGGACCCCTCTGTTAACATTATTTATGGGGTGACGATTAGTGGTATGTTATTGCCGCCAGACACTTGCTGGTTTTCTTCTTTCTTCTTCTCTTCTTTTACCGTCATATAGAGTGTGACTAACTTGGCGATCGGCAAACAGCGTACTCGGGAATCTTGGATCTGGTCTTTGCCGTGTTGCCGTGGAAAATTCTTATGCCTCTAAACTTGAATACAAAGGAGAAGATAGGGTGTGCTATTGCAATGAGCATGGGCGTTTTGTAAGTGCCGCATTTCCCGTTACTTACCAGAAAAGTGTCATCTCTCTAACACGTGGTGCGTAGTGCTGCTATGGCCGCCTTCATCAAGTGCTCCAAGTTTCCCTCGATCGCTCCTGGAAGCACAGGTTCGTATTCTCGGAATCCATATATCTGGGAATTTTTGTTCTAATCCTCGGGCAATCCCATAGGAGACAGTATGCAGCTTGCCATCTGGGGCGTTGCCGAGCCCGCGATTACCATCATCGCCGCTTCGATGCCAACTCTCCGACTCTTCGTCCGCAGAATAACAGGTCCGAAAGATTTCGACGCGGAAGAGGGCAGGGCTGCAGATGAGATTGGGCTTCAAGAAATGCCCGCCCACGGCAACACTCGACATGGTAACACGCCATCCCACGAATCTCAAGGACCCCCTTAAGGCTCCTTCCCAATCTCCACTCAGCTTTACCCCCAAGGCAGAGGATTACGAAGGCGAGGTACGATACTGGAGAATCCACTTGAAATGTTTGAAACGATGCTGGTTTTTTTATTGGAATGATAGAACAACGGATCGGCTTTGTGCGATTTTTGGATGCGCTTATTTTATGCTTACATTGGACTGGAGCACTGGCCGGATTGCATTGGACATGGTTTCATTCGTTTTCATTCGTTTATTTGTGTGTCTGAGTATGAATGACTGAGTTTATATAGTTCGATAACCCCAATATGTTACGTATTTATGAAGATAGAAGTAGGTGATTCCGCACAAGCTCAAGCTGCCTCGACGTCCGGCTTGTGCCTTCCTCCTTCCGTTTTGCACGATATTTATCTTGAAGGAGTCGAAATTGGACACATGGGAACAAACTCCCACTAGAAATATTCGGATCTAATATTTGAGTCGATTGTGCTCTTCTAAGTATACAAATAACCAGGGATTGGAAACGAAGTGACATCAGCACTTCTCCCCAAGGAACAATGGCCATCCCGATCCACCCCCCATTTCAACTTGTCATGTTCAATAGCTTCATGGCAGTGAGTAGGGTGGCAGGCTGCACTGATGGCGGCACTGCAGGTCCCCACAACTGGGGCTGGAGAAGGTATCCGTTGACGCCCGACGTGTCCCAGAATGATGAAGAGTATAGTGAATGCGATTAGGGCACACATCATGGCAACCGGTGAAGTTCCGACGCTGGATACGCAATGGTCCCGATCAAGGTTTCCGTCCTCATCGTATGTCTCTATCCGAACTGCAAATATGGCCTGAGAGACCAGAAAGTGAATCAGAGTTTGTAACAAGAATAGGCCTATGCCATATGCCCATGGCATATTGAACGACCACAGCTCCCTCTGGTCACCCTCGGGCTTCGATGCCATGAGGTGTTGGCCATCATCTTTAAACCGCGCCCAGTCTCTCGCGTATGCAGAACAAATCACCAGACCTTGGTAAATGAGCCAGAAGAATGCAAGGACAAGCTGCGGGACGTTCGAAGTAACCGCTACGGCGAGAAGATCTCCTTGGGTGGAGCCTCGGCTGATGGGTCTGAGATCATGGTTCATCTTTCCGAAGTTGCTGAAAAACTTGACTTCTCTGCCCGAATTCCGAGCTGTAATCAGGGTCGCCGCAATAAATGCGAGGCCAAAGAAGAGAATAAGAAGTGCACTAGGGAGACAGAATTAGTTCCGTTAGCACATCAGCCACAGATGGGAAGGGAAGGGAAACCTTACATGAGTGTTAGGCATAGCCACTTGTATGGGCCAGTGCCTTTCCAAGCGCGGTACTGAGGAGCTTTGAACATTTTCCCGGATGAGGGCCTCATCCAAACTTTCCCCACATTCATCCAACTGGCGAGGCACATGCCCGTCGTTGTCGGGTCCTCGTCGCGCAGGAATGACTCCGCTGTATCACCTGGGCAAACGAAAGGCCTACTTTTGCTCTTCCATGCCAGGACAAGGATCGTAGCCATGCTCGCTAGCGTGGCAAATGTAAATATGATAAGTAACCCCACTATGACACCAGAGTACTGGATTGAACAAGGTGTTTCCTGTGGTTCACTGAGGCAAAAATACGCAGTCCTGTCGAAGACTTTCCAGTCGCTAAAGTTTCCAATGCCGAGTACCGACAGTGCATTCTTTGGGGTAATATCACATTGTTGCTGGGAGGTGGTATTGGCGGCCCGCTGTTGCTGCTGTCCACATATCCAGTCGTTGGCGTTGTCCGCTGCATAGGACAGCCCGTGGTGGAAGATTTGGCTGATGTTTCGAAAGCTCGTGCCACCGGCGATATTAGGAGTGACGACAAGGACAGTGCGATATTCGTTTTGATAGACATTGGAATATGTCTCGACGCACTCTTGGTTACTTAGTCTTGCGTAGCCATTAATAGAAGCTTGGATGGCTCTAAACCTCTCAAGCTCTTCCGCAGATATCGATGTTGTGGAAACGATTGGTTGCCTTCCCTGCTGGTCCAAGACGAACTGCTCGCTGACGACGGCCCAGCGATATCCGTTAGCAGACATTGTCGTGAATATTGCGGAGTTGGCGCTGAATGTATCGTCAGTCACGAATCAACAGCTTCAAAATCAATGTAAAGACTTACAATAAGTGGAGTGGCACAAACGAGAGCACCAGAATGACATATATCAGCACCTTTCCCGTTGAGATGTACTTGAGATTTCGGAAGCCGATTGATCCTACACTGAGCCACTTGTGATGGGCGTGTGCGGCATCGATCTCCGGCCTCGAAGGACTGTAGGCGAGGATCGTGAAGGTCGTGCTTGCCGCGAGAACGATGGTGGTGAGAACGTTAATGACGACATGCAGCCTGGTATTCAGATTCTCGATTGCATCGCAATTCCCGCGCTGGATGGTACCGATGCCTCCCCCGATTCCATACTGCACTTTTGCCCAAATCAACCACGCGACATTGAAGACGAATATTATGGCAACGGCTATGACGCGGTAAACCAAGAAACTTTGGTAACTGAAGAGGCGCGTGGGTGCTGCTTTCTTCGTGTCGTGATCGTCTGTTCCCGCCACGGTGGCGCTCACCGCCTCCTTGCCCCTGTTGAGCCGCATGAGCCGCATAGCGTTATGATCGGTGTGCAGATTGAGACATTCCTAGAAATAATTCCTCAGTGACGAAGTCGGATGGTGGAGTAGTAGGTGAGTAGTGGAGAAGAGAAGATAATTGAGTCCGCAGGATGGGTTTCAATATGCAGCATCCAATTTCAGGGAAGTGAAGGTGCGCGATACTGTTTGAGGAAAAAAAATCATTCCCAGAACTGAAATGCGTCTCCAGGCTTATCTCACGAACGCGGAAAATTAATATTCGTGATATAGGTCTTGGCACTGGATGCGACGTCTGACCACTCTTGTTTGGGTTCCTGGTGCCCAGTCTGACGTGGCAGGTGCACAGCAACTGGAAATGCTGGAATGGTTCACCCTATCCTCCCAGGCTCCCACCCGCTTCTTTCATGGCAACATGTTTCATCAGGCTTCTGTCTCACCAGAGAAAGTAATCAATGTTTCTGTGCTGGCCTGTCTCCTTGCTCCTACTCGTTCAAGGTGGAGTTAAGGTGAGGGTGAGATGGGCAGATTCCTAAAAAGAGCGATGGTTTTAGGTGGAAACGGGAATCGATACGGCTCAGCGCTGTTTCACTGGATGTACTTTCTTCTACACCAGTGAGTCGTAGCCAATTGGCATGCTTGCGTCCAAATTTGAAAAGTCTTTGAGCAGGGGAGACGCCCAATCCTCAAAGGCGTGGATGTGATTGTGTAGATGAACCTTGACGGTTTTTTTCGAGCTTTTTATTAAATCGGAATTACCAAGGTGAACCTTCCTAGATGGCTGAATCCATAATATATGATGAGGCAGCTGCCGCACAGAAATCGTGTCCGTTCTGGGTTATGAAGGCCCAGACCAAGGTCCATCCCTCCGCCCTTTCCATAGATGGTATCGAGGGATGTCGTGACTCATATGCGGTCCCTTCCATGTGTCCATTGTCTAGAGTAGGTGGTACATGTGATTCTAGGAGGTAAGGTGATTCACTTCGAAAAGATCAGGGCAAAAGCTAAGAGGGGCGATTATATCTATAACTTGGTTCTCTTGGCCATCCGGACTTGAGGGTGATAATGGAAACTTCCCAAGCTTGATGGTATAAAGTCACTATAAACTAACTTATCGCCGCTTAATGCAGCCCTCTTTCTAACTAGCCCGCAGCACACGCACGAATTTACCACGGGCGTGTTTCCCCCATCACACTGCCCCATTCGATTTCTTCTACTTGTTGAAAGTCGTTTGGTGAGGCTCCCCCTTGGGGAGCGGGGGTATCTGTGGTATTGCCCTCAATGAGGTAGTGACATGTCGGCGGGGACAGGTTATTTCAAGACAGGCTGGTCCCTTTCGTCGTTGCTTAGAGAAGACTCGAGATATCTTCCGATACATGGCATGCAACCTCGAAATGCCTAGTCTGGCTTGGCCAGCTCACTTTAGTATGGAATGAAAATGCATATCACAATCACTTCCGCATTAGCCTCCTTGATCTCACCTCATGAAGTGAACATCGAAAAAGTAGAGATACCCTCTCAGTGCCCACGCTGGCGCCCTGATACTACCACAAGACCACTTGGTTCTGCATTCACAAAGCAAATCAATGTTACTTAACATTCACACTGAAGATTTCATTATGTTATATTTAAGATAAGCCCACGTAACCAACACTCAAGTCAATGAGATGTATTAGCGACAATATAGAGTAAATTAAAAATGCTAGTGTCGTCGGAGCTCCTCGACCCATTTTTCAAACTCCAGGACACACCTCACTTTCGGAACTATTGCGATGCCTCTTAGGAGCCCAGAGTGCAATACGAACGTCGGCTTCGATATCCAAGGTGCTCACCACCTTCCGGTCTCTTTGTGTAGGGTATTTCTTTACGGATATCTATCTTTTCCCCAGAACTGGCCAGTTGTGAGACTTCGTCGATTGCGTCAACTTCCTGGCTTTTGGGAATGGATAGCAGGCGCCCTGGTCAGTATCAAATTGTCTCCCTCCCTCGGGTAAAAAATCCATGGCGAGACCAAAGCGGGTGTTTGTATGTAAAATTGCATCAGACGGCGTCTCCTGTCCCTGTGTCAATGTTGCCGTACCGGTCGAGCTCGATATTTGTAATGAATCGCCGGGGAGATGTTCAAGGCGTACGCGCTACCATCGATAACAGGACGGGGAACTCGTAGATGCGAACATTCGCCGCTGGCTCGAAACCCCGGGAACAAGCCGTAGAGTTGTCAGTCGCGTATGAGTCGGGCCATGGCTGCCTCTCTCTGCGACCAGCCAGATCAACAACACTCGCGATGGAGTTCCCATTCACTGGGCCGGACACTAGGGAGACTCAGGAATTAATATCGGGATTTTTCTATTATTTTTTTGTTCTTCTTTCCTTTTTATGTACATCTTTTTTTCTTGTTTTTGGTTATCACTGTCTTTTTTTCTCAAGAAATACTGGCGCAGTCAAAGCCGTCCTCCGGTGGGTCCTCGGTGGGTTTTCACCGGAGTTGGACGGCCAAGACAAGGCAAGAGTGACTACCGTCCCGGAAATTCCGTATCCCTCTTTTATTATTCCTTCCTCTCCTCCTCCTCCTTCTTCTCCGCCTTCCTTTTGTTGTTGCCTGGCGTCGGTGAATTCTTAGGTTTTTCTATCATCGCCCTTCCATCATTGGCTTCCGGGACGGACATTACCTCCAGAACAGAATTCTTCGCTCGCTTGTTAGAGATGACAGGAGGAAAGTTCGGTACGATGAGTTCACCCTACTCTCGGGAAACCCAAGAGGTTATCTGTCCATTTATTATTCGTTATCTAACCTTGCGTAAAGCCAGGTTGTGGCTTCGGCCTCGCAGCAACCTGCATCCACCAGGCCGGCTTTTGCGAAGTACACGAGCCGTACCTACTTACGGTCGCAAGCGAATTTCCCATCTGCCTGCGGCGACCATCCCGGCCCAACGCCGAGAAATAACCTCTGTCCGAAAAAGTGAAGGGGGGGCCAAAAAGACAGAGAATATGGCCTTGACATCCGAGAAAAGGCCGACGGGGCTGGCCGAGTATGCTCTGTGCGTATATCACCGATGTAGTCCGCCCGAAGAGAGGATTCGTTTGGAGTTCTCCAGGCTAATGGAAAGAGAAATACAGGACTACAATCGACGGCCTCGTCAACTGGGCGCGCCAGGGTTCGTTGTGGCCCCTAACGTTCGGTCTCGCCTGCTGCGGTGTCGAAATGATGCACGCCTCTATGCCACGATACGACCAGGACCGCCTGGGAATCATCTTCCGCGCATCCCCTCGTCAGGCCGATGTCATGATCGTAGCCGGCACGGTAACCAACAAGATGGCTTCAGCGGTGCGACTATGCTACGATCAGATGCCGGATCCAAAATGGGTAATCAGCATGGGCAGCTGCGCAAATGGCGGCGGGTACTATCATTATAGCTACTCGGTTGTGAGGGGAGTCGATAGGATCGTGCCAGTGGACATTTACGTACCGGGATGCCCGCCTACGGCGGAAGCATTATTATATGGCGTGTTTTTGTTGCAGAGGAAGATGAGGGCAACGAAGACGACAAGAATGTGGTACAGGAAATGAGCGGAACGAGTTATTAGACTGACTCTACAAATTCTCATCAAAAACTAGCGTGGAAGCGAGTCGAAATGTTGCGGACTTCAAGGCGGCAGGAGGAATTATTGGAAAGAAAAATCGAGAGTTTGCCTATAATTAATTTCGGCGCCGCCCACTGTCCGTATGCCAGGGGCTGAAAAAGAACTGTTCGCTTCGTGACGGAGGATTGCGTCGGCGCGTGTCCCACGGCGACGGACGGTCAATCGCGGACGGTCGCACAGCGGATGTAGCGTGCTGGAGAGCCACCTTCTCAACTATAAAACATTGATCATTCGCCTCAGCCGTCAGTAATGATCCGTGCCTTCAAATGAGAACAATTTCACATACACAAATTTCTCTTTTGCGTTTTCCTTGGAATTGGCATCATCACCGCATTTTCTTGAGCCTCCTGTTGAAGAGAAACCATGCAGCACAATATGGTGTCCACCGACTTCGTCTACCCCACGGGGCTGAGACTGGCGCTGCTGATGGCTTCCATCTTCATTGGCATGTTTCTAGTTGCACTTGTATGTTTGAGCAGAATCGTTCTGAGAGACTATTTCGTTTGATTGTGTCGGCAAAGACTAACCTACCCCATCTCTACTCTGCAGGACAAGCTCATCATAACGACCGCCATACCACAGATCACGAATGATTTCCAGTCGACGAATGACATAGGCTGGTATGGCACGGCGTACCTTCTAACCAACTGCACATTCATGTTATTGTTCGGAAAGATATACGCCTTCATGAACATTAAAGCTACCTTCCTGACCGCTGTCATGCTTTTCGAGGTGGGCTCGGCCATCTGCGGTGCCGCGCCAAACTCGACTGCCTTTATCGTTGGCAGAGCCATTGCCGGTTCGGGAGCAGGAGGGGTGCAGTCTGGTATTGTATGTTCTCCAATCCAGTCCTCTCAGCCCTATTATGCGTAACAAGACTGACATGTTTGCAATCATAGATCGCCATCATCGTCTACGCCGTCCCTCTCCCCAAACGCCCACAATACCAGGGCTTCTTTGGTGCTGTGTTCGGCATCGCATCAATCATTGGTCCGTTAGTCGGCGGTGCTTTCACAACACACGTTACTTGGAGATGGTGCTTCTACATCAATCTTCCACTGGGAGCTGCCGTCTTCATGTTTGTGTTCTGTCTGCTTCACATCCCCGAACGGCCCAAAGCCCCCAAGGCCCTGGGTGAAAAGGTTCGGCAGCTCAACCTCGAGGGACAATTTGCTCTCTTTCCAGGAGTGGTGTGTTTGTGCTTGGCTTTGCAATGGGGAGGATTCACGTTCAGCGTAAGTTTCCTGCCTTGTGCGCTCTCTTCCACGTCACCAGTAAAAGCGGGAGATTCTAAAGCCCCTATCCAAGTGGGGCGATGGTCGTATTATAGCGTTACTCGTTCTCGCGTTTGTGTTACTCGTAATCTTCGCTGTCATCCAATGGTGGCGACCCCAGAGCGCTACAGTGCCTCCGAGTATTCTTACTCAGAGAAGTATTGTAGGCGGTTTATGGGCAAGCTCCTGTACTGGCGCGCATCAGACTCTCCTGAGTAAGTCCGCATAACTACCATTGTTCCGGGAGGTTTCGAAGTTGCTTGTGCCTTGCTAACACAAAGCCGCCAGTTTATTACCTCCCGATCTGGTTTCAAGCCATTCGCAATGATACGGCAGTAGAAAGCGGCGTCCACCTTCTGCCAATGGTGATTCCCATGGTCATTGCGTCCGTCCTCACGGGCATCCTAACAACACGCACAGGCTATTACATGCCATTCATGATCTTCGGCATCTGTGTGAACACCATTGGCAGTGGTCTACTTACCACCCTCAAAGTTGACACGAGTCTAGGCCAATGGATCGGATATCAAATCCTGTACGGCTTCGGCATGGGAGCTTCTTTCCAAGCACCCAATATGGCCGCACAGACTGTGCTGCCCCGAGATCAGGTCTCCATTGGTGCTTCTCTGATGTTTTTCTCTCAAACTCTTTTCGGCGCCGTCTTCGCTTCGGTTGGTCAGAATATCCTCGACAACCAACTCGTTAAACACCTGGCCGGTGTTGCTCGCATTACACCGCAGGAGATCGAGAACGCCGGTGTGACGAAGATTCTGGACTTCGTCCCACGCGAGAGTCGAACGGAAGCATTGAAGGGATACAACGCGTCGCTGCGTGTGTGCTTCCAGGTTGCTCTCATCATGGCTTCCCTCTCCATACTCGGTGCTCTCGTCATGGAATGGCGCAACGTCAAGGAAACCAAAGAGATCGTAACTTCCAAGGCATCGGCCCTCGAAAAGTCTAAAGGAGATGGCGAGAGTGGTGTCGATTCACTTAGCCAAGCTGAGCAAACCAAGGCGGAGGAAACGAAAGGCCTAAATTAAGAGATAACAAAACACTACGGAGACTGTTTACAGACTAATACATTGATTCAAATGTATACGGAAGGAAGTGTAATTACTATATACGCCATGCAGAAATGTTTACCTTGTGTAGGTTGAAGAGAGTGCATCGAGTTACAGGGGCTGTGCACATTTCTCTTTGGCATTCAGACCTCACCCACATTCCAAGCATAGCTGTACCATACCAGTATCGCATTAAACTTCCGGCTTGGGCGCTGAGCCCAGCCACGAGGGGCGCCCAATCAATCATGGAGTAGAGTAGACCGCCAGTTGGCGGCAAATCGGAAGTAAAGGATCAAAGCTTATGCGTATCCACATGCGTTCATTCTGATGCGGGGCCACCATCTTTTCGAGCAAGCTGGGACGTACGAGAGATCAATAACTTGAATCTGGACCCCTTGGCCCATATGGCCAAGATACTCTCAGCGTTTATCTGTGATATTTATGCTATAATATAAATCCGCACCCAAGACGCCAGCATGCCACCGACAAGCCACAATAGGAGACGGGACAAGCCTGTCCTTAGCTGCACCTTCTGCAGGGCACGAAAGTGAGTTGACCTCCTCTTGGCAGCACCAATCATGGACATGGGGTCCTTACATAGTTCTCAGGCTTCGCTGTGATAGGCAGTCGCCATGCGCAGCCTGCATCCGTCGTGGCAAATCGAACGAATGCTCATATACATCTTCAGAGTTGGAGAGAAGGGATGCCGTGGACTACCGCCCTCATACCCGACGCCACCAGGCTCGTCAGAGAGTTGCGAGACTTGAGAACCTAGTGATGGAAATGAGGGACAGGACGTCAATCTCGGGTCAACTATCCAAGGCGGTGTCACCCCAAGGGGAATCTACAAGAGGCACCAGTACTTCGGAGTCCCCATCTGCCATCGTCACGGAGAGCATCGGCACACTCAGTCTTGACGACAACCAGGGTGTTTACACTGGCAGCTCGCATTGGGCAACAATACTAGAAGATGTTTGTCGAGGCTGAGATCGTGTGGCAGTGGCTTTTATTTCCTAACGAATAGGATAGATCCAACGCCTCAAAGACGAATTGTCTGAGAGCACTCCCGATCTAGATGTCATGACCACCACCGCGGAATCAATCTCTTTCGATACCGATTTGGCTCACGAATCTCCAGAGCCTAGAATATCCCTACTCACGAGTACCACATGTCTTTCGAGAGACCAAGTACTTGCCATAATGCCCCAGCGTAAGGTGGTAGATAGGATCGTTTCACAGTTCTTTAATGGGTTTGACTTTGCCCCTTGTGAGTGTTCATGGTCGCCTCGACCACCCTAGCTCTCATGTCTGCAGCTAACGAGTGAGGGGGGGAAAGCAATTTTACACCGGAACAAATTTCTCGCAGAGGTCAGTAACTTGTCCTATCGCTCGGCTCCTCGACTGCTTTGAATACGAGTTTCCTCGTCCGCGCCGGGTGGCCTTCGCTCAACTATCTCCCCATAGTATGCAAACTTTTGGTCAAACCCAGCGGGTACACCCATAATGTGGATAGGATTGTTGTTCAGCGTCATGGCCATGTCCGCATTCCTCCAACAGCAACAGGAGGTGGTTGAAACGCCGATATTGACGGGTCCAGAGACTGAGAATATTATCGAGACCTATCGGACACTCACGATCCACTGTTTGCACGCAGGAAATTATCTCAAACCAAGTAGCTTTACCATCGAGGCTTTGATATTGCATTTTGTCCTCGAGCAGCACATCAACGCTGATGTCGAGACGGGTAACTGGGCCCTGCTGGGTGTTATCATTCGCCTCGCATTTCGCATGGGGCTGCACCGCGATCCCTCCCACTGGGAAAACATACGACCACTGCAAGCGGAGTTGCGGCGGCGGACCTGGATAACCTTATATCAGACGGATTTCTTTAAGAGTACGCAGATGGGATTGCCGCGCATCATCAAGGACTCCCAGTGCGATACACGTCCACCAGCACACCTCCTTGATCATGACCTCAGTCCTAGTGACATTCAGATGCCTGCGGAGCGACCGTTGACAGATCCCACGCCGCTCTTGTTCGTAATCCAGAGGAATGCCATTATCAAACTCTCCGCCGAAATATACGATGTGACTGAAGCGGCATCATTGCCAAGTCCCGAAACCATTTCGGAGTTGGCAGCAAGGCTTGAAATCGCGATCGACAATATACCCGAATGGTTGCGATACAAGTCGCTTGAATCATCAATTACAGAAGGGCCTGCTCTTCTGTCCCACCGAATATTTTTGGACATCCTCATCCACAAGGCGGTCTATCTTCTCTATCGACGGAGCTTCATGAAGGGCTGTTCCGCGGAGCAGAGCGTGGAATCGAACAAACTGTGCATAGATGCAGCACTGGCCATTCTGGAGCACCAGCGAAGAATGAAAGAGGAGACTCAGGCAGGTGGTCTCTTGTTTGGCAGTCGATGGAAGATCAGCGCCACTAGAAACCATGAGTTTCTGCAAGCCACAATGATGCTTTGTTATGCCTTGAGCAGGCTAGAGGAGAGACGCGATGGTGGGGGAAACGCAGACTTTACCTATAGACAGGATGATATATTGAAGTCTTTAGAGATGGCAAGGACGTTATGGGAGATACACGCACCCCGTTCGGTGGAGGCGAGAAGAGCGGCAAGGACAATTTCCATGCTGCTGAACAAACATGGAGGCCCTCAGCAAGATGCTTCGGATACAACTGGCGCAGAACAATCCGAAGGCAAGTAGCTACGCTCCCAGGTTCAGATCAATCGTCTAATTGTTTCTTCTACAGACTTCCTTCAGCCATTCATGGGAACAGATCACGGTTGTGCCTTCCGCGGCTTCGACTATGGACCAACTATAGAGCTAGATCCCTCTCTATTCACCGTTGATGATGCAACTACATTCGAAAACATCAATATGTTGCGTGATTTAGAAGGGGACGCAGCAACGGAGTAGTGCCCCTTGGCGAATTTCCGGGTACGTTGCCGTGGCATCTACTTTGGCGATCGTTTTGAGTGTCTAGCCAAGACGAGGAGTGCTCATATGAAAACGAAATGGGAGAATGAAGCATTTAAATTCAAAACCCCAGTAGTGACAGCAAATCGATTCTAATTGAAGTATCCTTTCGTCTGATACCAGCGCCAAAGCGGCCAATAACGATACCGCGGCTCTTCTCATCGTCGAAACCTAGTACAGCGTATACACGACCCCAATCTGCTCATCAAGAATTTCCATTTCCTTCTTCGGAACTGAGCAGCTCCTGCTCCAGCCTGAGCAAGGGTGAGCAAGGGTGAGCGAGACTGAGCGAGGGGGTCACCGTTTTGGGCCACCCCGGCTATAGTTGCCATGTCTACAAGTGTAAAAATTATGAACGCATTGCGAGCATGTGGCAGAAACACGGGGGTAATGCCAACGCCGCAGCTGTACGCAGATGTGAAATATCAAGCAAATTGGGGGTTCAATTGAGTGTCAATTCCGTGTCTCTTCTTGTTCTTCTCTTCTGGAGCTTCAAGCTCTCTCTGTTCTGCCCCTTTCTGGGTCCTTAAATGGTCGTGACTGCCGTCCCCCTTCATGTGGGAACCACCAGTTGACAGCTGTAAGCAGCTGTCGGTACCAGCTTCTCTGACAGCATGGGTCTGAACCCACTTCTGGGAAGTATTGCCCCGCCACCTACCTGCCTTTTCCCAACCAACCATCAAAAAGAAAACTTGACAGCTCTTCGAGTACCTCCGCAAGTTTTTTGCTTGCATTCGGAATTCTATTATGTACATAGCGATTGTTCTGGGATACGCATATTCGTGCCATTCCAATATCTACCAGGCTTCATCAAATGCCTGGACCGGATTTTTTACCAGGGAGGTCTCTTGCCATCTGACATTCGAAACCTAGAGGCCTACGCATCAAACGAAGTCATCCGCCAGCTGGATCGAGAAACGGCATATGCGACTCTCTCGGCATTTACTAGGTATCGCAGTGCTCGTCCGAACACCTGGAAGTTGTCGATCCCAGAAGCAGAAGAACATTTCAAAAGCTTGCATTGGCACAGGTTTTTTTTTTTTTTTTTTTTTTTTTTTTTTTTTTTTTTATTTTTTTTTTTTTT